>ML823386.1:0-10142 GCA_009831015.1 Picea engelmannii
TCATGTGCTTGGATGCACCACTATCAATGAGCCAAGTGTCCTCTCCGGGTGTTACAGATCCTGAGAGGGCCGAGATCAAGACATGGTCTTTGATCTGCTCTCTTATCATCTTTGCGGGTGGCTCTTCATCTTCGACTATATGGACATGGAGCCTCTTATGTTTTCTCTTGTATTCTTCTCGTCTAGCTGGACAAAACTTCGCAATGTGTCCCATTTTGTCACAATGATAGCATTGTACAGATGAGTAGTCCCTTTCCTTTCGTTGTCCTTTCTTAGGAAATCTCCTTGGATGAGATTCTTTATGATTGAATTTGTTTGACTGTTGAGGCTCTTTATGAGTCTCCTTTTGGAAGTAGGGTTTCTTCCTTCCTCCTTTGGTGTGAGTAGCTAGGGCTTGATCATCATCTCTTGCTAGTAACGCTTCACGATTCACTACTCTTGTTTCTTCTTGGATGCATTCTTCCCATAGACAATCAAACTTCAGTTTCTCTGTTCTGGCACATATCGTTTGGATGAATGCATCCCAAGGTCTTTTGAGACCATTTAGGGTTGTCATTATGAGTTCGTCTTCGTCTATGGTATCTCCAATAGCTTCTAGTTGTTCTTTGAATTCTGAGATTCTGGAGAAGTATTGCTGAATCATTTCTCCTTTCTGCATCCTTGTACTCTTCAGTTGAGTTCTTAGATTCATCTTCCGGTTTATGTTCTTTCCTTCATATAGTCAGGTCAAGGCATCAAACATTTATTTTGGAGTCTTCTTAGATGACACATAAGGAATCAGGTGGTCTTTGATTGAATCTACAATGATTCTTTTGGCCCTTATTGTGTCATTTTGATGCTTTGCCTTTTCTGCAGCATCGGCGGGTTCCGGTACTTCTTCTTTGACGAATCTTGATAGGTCATTCTCTTCAAGAATGAGGCCAATCCTATACTTCCAGGAACGGAAGTTTTCCACTCCTTCTAGCTTGTCAACAAGCTTAACACTTGCAGACATCTTTACCTGGAGCTAAGAAAATGACCGAAAAATGAAAGTGCTTAAAATCAAAATCTGAACTTACCAAGAGGTGCGCTTGGTTGAGACGAGTAGCCTGGTGTGTTTGGATCTGAGAAAATCCAACTTTTGCTCCTCCAATATTGATCTGCGGATTTCTGGACTGGTGTTTTTTGGTACCTCTGGTACTATGGTACTTCTGGTATTTTTGGTACACTGGTTTTCTGGTACTTCTGGTACTTTGTGAAACTAGGGTTTCACTTTTCGGGAGATCCAGCCACTGAAAAGGTGCGTTGAGAGTGTCAAATTGATCCTTAGGGGAGGGTGCACTTTTCTAGATGGTTTTGGGGCTAAAAAGCTTCACCATCAAAAAGCCCTAATTTTCATGTACGACAACAGTGACGTTTTTCACTTGTGAAAGATGCTTCCTTCAGCTTGGCTCCGATACCATATTAATGTTTAAGCCATTATTATAGTTGTTTGCATTTCATTAGATAACAATAGCATAATCTAAGATCACTGAGAAATACACAATCACAAGAGACACAGCATTTATCCTGGGAAACCCTCTAGGAGAAGAAAACCCAACAAAACTTCCTTAATATAGATAGCCAATACAATGCCAAGAGATCTCTTAAACTAATATAGAAAATCCTTTCCCAGATATGTGCCACTCTTTCTCTCCTTCTTCTCCAGCAGTAAATCCAAAACTTGTCTCTCAATGAGCAAGTGAGTTGTGTGTCTAAGTGAGGCGCTAGCCTCCTTATTTATATTAGACTAGCACGTGTGAAGTGTCTCTTCACTAGCAGGGTTGACTTCTCCCACTGGGTGGTTATAACCACCTTAATTACAATCTGGGGCCTCTTTAATATCTGTTGGGGCCAGCTTCTTATTCTGCCTATTATAATTAACATTTGACCAATCCGCAAAAGGGGATTTGGTCCTATTACAATAGCCGTCAAGATCAATCCACAATGGGGATTGATCCAATGAATAATATATCAAATAATAATAAGAATACTCTTTGCAGTTACATTATTTCAACACCTTGGACGTCATCACATCCTGAGGTCTGGGAAAGGACTAGTAAGAACATAGAGGATGATCGACAATTTCTTAAGGGAAGGCTGAAAGACTGAGACAATAAACTTCTTCTTAAGGCATTCAACCTACCCTTGGATTCTAAAAGAAGGATTTTCTCCAGAGAAAAATTAAAACAAGGGACATGTTTCCCAACTACACCCTTAGTGACATAACAAGGTAAAGTAGTCGAAGGGGGTTGGACAACCTTGTCACAAGTATCCTGCTTTAGGCAAGCAACGTCCTCACCTTTATTAAAATTTGAGCACAACAGTGGTTGATAATCTTCTTCATAGAATAAATCCAAGTGCTCAAAGGAATACTCATCAAATTCCTCAAGGTATGACCGAAAATCATCAAGAAAACATTGCACTGGGTCATCCTTGGGTGCTTGGAAAAATTCTGTAATTATATCATCATCTTGTTGCCAAACATCAAAATTATTAGGAACATCATATGATTGTTGTAAAGGAAACATTCGAAGATATCCTTCCATATCATAAATGGCATCCTCATTAGAACCAATCACATCCCACTTACGTCTTCCAACATGTATGAACTCATCAATATTATCAACCATGTCACTACCTTTATCATAACATGAAGGATTTAATGCATCCAAGGGCTCCTCTAGTACTTCTTTACTTTCCAATTTATAAAATAACGCATCATCAAAATCTTGGAAAGGGAAATAACTTATTGTGTTCACTTCTTTTTGTGTAGGAGCGTCAATGGCTTGGATGACTTCATCAAATGGAAGAGGGTCCAGTACATCATCCCCAAAACTCATCTCTTTAATCATGTCTTCATCAGAAAATTAAGGACCCAACTCTTCCAAGGGTTCCTTTACTTCTTCACCTTCTAAATCATAGAATAAAGTGTCATCAAAAAAATGGAAAGGAAAATGACTCACCTCATTCTCTTCATCTTGTGTAGGAGAGATAGGATCTTGGAGAGCTTCATCGCACGGAGGAGCGGATACTAATGCTTCATCCTCATAATTCACTTCTTTAGTTAAATCTTTACTGCATTCTATCGAATCATGGGAAAAATCTTGTTCCTCTTCAAGGGGTTGACAACTTTCTTCATAAATATCTCCTTCTATATCAAAGGGTTCTTGGTATTGAATATGGTACACATCCCTGAGATCTTCCACAATCTCAGTGATGAATCCTTCGTCCTCTAGGGATACTGTGAGATTTTGAAGGGCATCTTCATATGTCTGGCATTGTGGTTTGACAAACTCAATAAACCTACTAATGAGGTCTACGAAAGATGATATACCCTTATCTTCGCAACAACCCTTAAACCAATCTTGCAAAAACGATGGCAAAGAAAGTATGAACAATTTTACTAGAACATCCTCCCCTTCCAATTCTATCTCAAGGATTCTACAATGTGAGTAATTGGGAGGCCTCCAAATCTTGGAGAGTTGTTAAACCATTTTGCATCAAAATAATGCAGGTATTCTTGAAAACTTTTGAAATCAATAGTCTGATACACTTGTTCCCAGGGCGCCATGATCTCGTAACTTGGAAATATCACAAAATTGAGAGTAAGGTAGCACCTTGGAAAAGGTTAGTGGGGTTGTCAAATATCCTCTTAAGGATTATCAAAGGGATGAGGGAATCACCCTCAGTGGAGTCGCCAGGTAAGCTTTGTGAAAGAAGGCTTTGGATAAAGGATTACCGAAAAAGTGTCGTTGAGGAATATTCACTCAGTGTTCCCCGACAACGGCGCCAAAATGTTATCGCACAATCTGTACTTACCCAAATCCCAAGGCAAGTGAATGCAAGATTGGCGTAACAGGGGGTGACCTATCGCTGTCACCTTAATAGGAAATCCCTTTTTGTTAAGGAGTTTATCAAAATTACCCCAAGGGAGATGTCCTCAGTGACCTAAAGGGTTGATAATACTAAGGAAAGGATGCAATAAAATCCCCCTCTCACTGGTCACTCAAGTCAAAAGGTTCTTAAGGTCTTTAAGGGATGAAGCAACGGTAAAAATGGAGTGTATCTGCCCAGAACAAGACAACAAAGAAAATATGGCAGCTTTCAAGTACAAAAAATGATATTAGTGCTTCTTAAGACCATGAACCTTCAAAAAATAGGCTAGCTGATATAAAATTGTAGCAATTGAACAGTTTACAACAGCAATAAGTATTTTGTAACAGCCGCAAAAAATATGCCTTGAAATTGCTCGAAAAAGACAAGAAAATGTAGCTTTAACTAGGCAGATTGATAATTAATTGTCACAAGCAAATTTGGCAATGTCTGGCTAGCCTTAAATGTTAATTTTGCAGAGAATTTTCGGTAGTTAGATGGCTGTAGCAATCTTTTGTAACAACAGCAAGTTCTAGCACTCAGAATTGCAAGAAAACACCATGTAAATTTGGCATTTATCAAGTAGATTGTTTGGCAATTATCACAAGCAATTTTTGAATGAGTTAGATGCAAGTTATGTAGGTGTATGCAACAAATTAATGTAGATTAGTATGGCTGTAGCAGTGATTTGCAACAACAAGAAGTTAGCTAGTGGATTAGTCAAGTTTAGGGTTAGTAGAAGTTAGTAAAAGCTTCAAGGAAGAGAGTTTGAGTGTTTAATCAATCCTTCAATAAGAGAGAGGCTAGAACTAGTGCCTTTTAGGGCTTGTTGACCGCCTATTCAACTAGGGGGTCAACTCCATGTACCATGAAGATATGCATCATCAGATGCTACCAAGTTAGAGACTTCCTGGTTCTACAAGGCATTTTTGGCCTTCAGCATGTATTTTTGTAATCGAATTTCTGCTCCCCTGCGTGGGATAATAATGTAATAGGTCTGCATGTATCATAGTTAGGTCAGTTACCTTAGGACTTCATCATTAGAGTTCCTTTCACTGAGTGTTTTTTTTCCTTAGGTTATTAATTTGGCCTAACCAGCCATATTAATTTCCCTTGAGTTTTTCACTCCCACAAATAATTCCTCCAAAGTGGTGAAAGGCGTTCTAAATTTCTAATGGTCTCGTCCTCTGGTAGCTAATGTTTAGGAATGATGTAAATGACCATGTAAAACATCTCTCAAAGTTTTGCGGAATTCCGTCGAGTCTAGATAGGTTTTTTTTTTAATTAATTAAAATTGTCTAAGGTTGGGTAATTTAATTAATTATTTTTAATTATTTTTGAGAAAAAATTGTAAACACTGGGTCCTTGGGCTTTTCCTAGGGGTGTTTGTGCTCAAAAGAAATGGAATGAGACCCCCCACACCCTTGGACCAAGTTTCATCTCAGTCGGACAACTTTTTCTAAGTGTTTTTCCATAGGGAGTCTTAGTCAGTCAAAACAACATTTTTAATTGCTAGTCATGACATAGTAAAAATGTGAAATTTTGTAATTATGAGCAAATTGAGTAAGGTAAAGGTGAAAGATGATGAGCAAACACATTCCTAGCCTATCCACACCCCTTTCTAACCTTTACACACCCCCCTCACTCATAACTCACTCAAACACCTACGCCCCCCTAGGGGATTTGCGCCCCACTTCATGTCGAAACCTTACAAAATGTAACTTTGTGTTGTGTGGGCCCATCTCTCCATAGGTGCGCCCTTCCTAGACTTCCACCTCACCATTTAGATAGGTCCCACTCCCTCTCACCCATTCCACCTCACCTATCCATGCCAAAACCCTAAGTGGTGCGCCCCCCTCCTTGGGATTCTCTCATTAACTTGGTGTTTGACACTTGGAGCTCATCCAAGAGGGGTCACTTTGCCTCTCCAAGTATAAATGAAGGCCCTCTCACCCTCATTTCCCCACCGTCTCTTGAGTTATTGTTATGCTACCAAATTCTTTCCTCACTCCTCTAATCTTCCATCTTGCTTTCACTCACTCTTGCTCTCTTTTGGAGAGGAACTTGGAGAAATTAGTTGTTGCAACTTCCTCATTTGTTAATAAGAAAGAGTTTTGGAGGACCTTGGTGTACATCAGATTTTGTCTTGGTTTCACTTGGATTGGAGGTGATATTGTTGTTTGTGGATTTTTGTTTGAGATATAGAGTAGAGAACCAAGCAAACTAGTTTGCTTGAATAGATTTGCAATAGTGTAGTTGTAGATCTATTTGAGTAGGATAGTAGGTAGTACAAACTAGTTTGTGTTGTCTATTTATCTCACCCTTTTGTTTGCTCTTATCTCACATTGGTTCATAAGTTGCAGGTTGCCTCAAGGGTTTGCAAGGTTGGCTTCAAGTTGGAAGCCCTCTTTCATAACCTATCTTAAACTCCTATTTTTCTTAGTTCTATTTTCTGTTCATACATATTCGGTTTTTTGTTTGCTAACACTCTAGAATAGGTCAATACATCAATCTACTTTGCTGAAATTTTTATGCAGAAAATTTCTATGTAAAAACAAAAAAAATCTTAACTTGTGTGTGTGTTTTGCAACATTTCCAGCGAGCAATAGCTTGTTGTTTTTTGCAGGTTCTCCCCAGATCAAGGGGAAGTGTTGCCCAATTTCAGCCATAAAACACACAAAGGACCCTTCCTTTGATTGGGTAACACCCAACCTTTCTCTCTTCTTTTTAGTATTGTAGCAAGCCCAAAGGGGGTCCCCAAGTGGCTTGCATTTTTGTTTTAAATTTTTGTTATTGTAAATTGTTGTAGTGCCTACATCTTGGTATGAGTTTGGCTAAGCCAACCCCCAAAATCGTAAGAATAGGATCTCATTTAAATTTCTGCAATTTTTACTTTGTTTGCCCCACTTGTCATTAGGACAAGGTTGTGTGGCTAGGTTGCTTTAGTTTTCCATTGCATTATTTTATTTTCAACCCTCTTTGGCACAAAATAGGAAGGCTTGCCTCTACCTTGTGCCATTGTAAGTGGTTTGTCTATTTTATTTTCTTTATTGCAAAGTTTTTACAATCTTTTGGTTGCCTACACCTTGGAGTGAAGTTGGCCTAGCCAACCCCAAAAATCGTATGGCTAGCTTAGTGATTTACTTCTAATGTGTTTATGCTCAATGGATTAAAATAATCTAGAAGTAGATTTCACACACATAATGCTAGTTTAGGCCCATGGAGGCATAGGATTAATCTTGTGCTCTAATATCTTTCTACTTGCAAGTTTTATTTCTCAAGTTTATCTTTTACTTTGCAAGCAATATGGATATATGAATGGTGTAAAGCAATCTACATTTCATTTCAGCAAGTTTTCAAGTTTTTTACATTCTTTCATGCTTTATTTTATGGTTTAAGAACTTCATTTTGGGCAACTTGTAAATTTCGGTTTTGGCACTTTCACCCACTTTTTGGCAAGCAATATCTTGCCTTAACACACCTTTCAACTCAATTTAACTTAGCCCATAGGAATAAAACCAATTAGACTTAATAGGGCACCTCTACTGACCCAACTTTGCCATTTAAACGAGGACTAGAGGAAGCAACGGAAGGTGATAGGCCGGGGACGGTCTCGTGGCGCTCAATGTCCTTTCCGGGAGTACTCTTTTCCCTTGGGTTGACCTGTGGAGCTAGGGTAGGCCTTGTTGCCATACTTCTTGAGCACCCAACAACTACTTGGTACAAGCGGGGGGAGTATTGAGTTGACACTTAGTTAGGAACCAATCTTCACTTAATAACTTTTAATAAACCCTCAATCCACTCTACAACTTTGGGCATTAACTTGGTATATCATTTGTGGTTGGCACTTAACTAATCTTGCAAGCAACTTTCATTTCACATTTTCATTTTACGCAAGCTTATCTTATGTGTTGTGGATTGGTATCTAAGTAGTCATAGTTGTGCCTTTGGAGGATTCCCTTAAGCATTTCTTTTTTTGTTAAAGTGGTGTGTTCATTATCTTTGGTTTGGTCCCTCAAGAAGTTGCGCATCCTTTGGAGGCACTTCCTTGTTGGACTTTGTACAATCTTGTTTGCCATTGAAGGAAGTCACATTAGAGTTGTGCATCCCATTGGGAGACACTCTATTGTTGAGCATGCTAGGCTTGATGTGTTGATGAATGCTTTCCTTTGAATATCTTTCATTTCCTGCACAAGCAAGCAATTCAGTTAGTCTTTGTATCTTTGTATCTTTATAACTTTGTATCTTTGTATCTATTGTTTAGTGTAACTTTGGTGTAATTCTTGGATATTCTTATTGTACTTTTGTATATAGTTGTGATATTTGTTCTAACCTTGTTGTGATATAGTTGTAATCTTTGTAATCTTTTGTAACTCTTGTGTAATCAACCTCCCTCAAACTTTAGTTGACCCCTTGCCCAATCTTAGGCACTAGTCTTAGTTGTCCTAGGAAAAGGCTTTGCTTGTCATATTGAATTGTTGCATATTGCATTGTTGCCTTTGCATCATTGGCTAGATCTTTCCGCCAACCTTTAAACTAATTAAAACCAACTCCTAGAACTTAACGTTAATCACATCTAGTAACTCGGGTCTACCCCCCTTGGCTTCCCTAGGAGTGAGCCTAGACGGAAGAGGTTCAAGTCAAAGTGACAGCGTGGGCTTTGAACCTAGGCATTGTGCCTCCAAGGACACACTACATGAGCAGGACTTAGCTCACCTTTGCAAGTGTGTATTAGGACGACAACAAGGCTTATGGAGTCCAGTGGACGACTTCTTCTAAGGCTGCAAATCAATTTTGATGGTGCATTAAAGTCCAAGAGGGATGCATAGGAGAAGTAGTAACTTAAGTCCCCCTTTGCATTTTCCTCAAGAAAACAAGATACTAGGGTGTAGGCAATTCTAGGCCCTAGCACCTTGCTCTTCTTGGGCTTCTTATGGGATAAGAACTTAGGCAAAAACAGCTAGGTCAAAACCTTAGAGTGTTAGGAAACTAGGGCTCTAGGGTTTCACTACTTACTTAGATCAATTCAATGAGAAGCTTGGCAAATAGAAAGTAAGAAAGTAGCAATTTAAGTTCCTTACTTCAAGCATTAAGCATATCATACAATTTCATAATTTGATATGAGCAAATAAAACCATACATAAACCATTCAATAGATGACAAAAAATGCAGATTTTACCTACTTGCACCAAGAATAATCATGAAATACCATGCAAGATCACCATAAAAGCTTCCAAGATTAATTCAATTTGCAAAAAATCATCCTTATACAAGAGTGTGCCTCACAATTTCAGCCAATAGCCCTTCTAGGGTGCAAATTTCAGACCTCTCCTCTTGTGTGAAGAGTTGTGATGTAAAAATGAATGTACTTTTTGTTTATTTATACAAAACTGGTGACCTTTAATTAATTTTCTGGTCAAAATAAGGCCGACCTGGCCAATTTACAAATAAATTCAAATTTGGTATAAATAAAATTAATTAGCATGTAAAATCATCCCCAAGGGTGACGTTGGACCCCCAAGGTGGAACGTTGGGCTCCAGATGCAAAACGTTTGGCCTCCAAAGGCCCTAAATGATGCCCACACATGCCAATCAGCGCACAAATGCCCTCAAAATGAAAACCCTAGCTCTGGATGATGTCCAAGGTCATGATGGTGACGTCATGGGCTCTCAAAAGTCAACGTCCAGGTGGAAGAGCAAGATCCCCCTAGGTTTACGCCTGCCAGGGTGTCTCCAAGGGAAATGTCCTATCTTCCTGGTGCAAATCTCTGATGTCTTCTTGCCCCTGGCTGGGGTTACAACATCCATCTGTTGGCTTTCATCCCCATGAAGGTCCGAGCTAATCATTCCCCCATGTGTACCTGTCCACCGAGCAAGGTCTTGCAACAACAAGTACGCCCACCAGGGGTTCATAAGTCACAGGGATCATAACATGTAAATCACATCCAATAATTAAATTACGCAAACATGTTCATCAAACCGCCCTTTACCCAAAAAAATGCTCAAAGGCGTTATGAAAATTAACAAGTCAAGTTTGGAGAAGGTCTCAAGATGTCCTATTAGGCTAATCCTCCTTAAGTTTGGGGTGTGTTGTCGTCCTAATAGACACTTGCAAACGTGAGCTAAGTCCAGCTCACTTAGTGTGTCCTTGGAGGCACAATGCCTAGGTTCACAATCCACACTGTCACCTTGACTGGAACCTCTTCCTTCTAGGCTTACTCCTAGGGAAGCCAAGGGGGGTAGACCCT
>ML823386.1:83570-100164 GCA_009831015.1 Picea engelmannii
AGCAAAGAAAGGTAGAAAGGTTGATTCTTCTCATTCCCCCTATCCCAATTTTGCAAAATTACTGGTGCATCTTGGTAAGCCACTATTGGTTGTCTATCAACAATATTTTGAGGAGGATCTTCTATGGCTTTAAGTAATTTTTCTCTTTGTGAAGGGATCTTCATGATTTCCGAAACTGGAACCAACATCTTTGCATTATTCAGCCAACCACCTAAATCAATATTCAGATCTGAGCTTGCATGTACACTTGATTTAGGAGTTGGAGCTACGTTGGGAATATTAGCTTGATTTTTATCTTGATTCCTATTTCCATTCCTTTGGTAGGTAATGCCTCTATACTTAGCCATTTCTGAGACTTGTTGGGGAGTAGGCTTAGGCCCAAATTTTTCCGTTGCCTTGTCAACATCATTATTCATGTAAACTGTACTATTTTGATGTTCGGCAAATTCCATCCAATCATACATTCCCACATGGTATTTCCTACCACACATGTTAACTTGTTCATTTCCTTGATCACCATAATACATTCATACATCACAATTCACATGTCCATCAATAATGAATACATGATCTCTATATATACCTAATCACACATTGCACATGTGGCCCCTTTATTATTAGACCGATCCTATTACATATACATCTACACATTACATGTACATTTAACCCCATAAATGCCCCCCTTAGGGTCATATCAAAGAAGAAAAATACCCTTTAGTTCATTTTAACCCAAAATAAAAGTGAACAACACTGGAAATATTTCAAAATGGATTTGAGAAACAATACCGTAAAATTGAGCATTCTATGTTAGTGGCATCGGAGGATGCAACCTGAGGCTCTGTCATTGCAAATCCAGATCGAATTTTACCCTCCAATAGAGGAATGAGCCATGTCCTTTGTTGTTCCACAGTGCCATAACGAAACAATACCTGGAAACATGCTACTAGGTTATGTTTAAGAAAAAACGAGATATATATAAATGTTTAACATAAAAATCTACTTGCACAACAATTATTTGAAAATAATATTTAGCATAAGACTTCAACTACTCTTAACTATGTGATTTGATGGACTAAACAAAGCTTCAAGGAAAATGCTTACAACATAATAAACTAAACTGAAAAAGTTAGTAGTTTTCCATTAGCAGTAATCAAGATAAATAGTGTAAAGAAGTTACACTAAGTGGAAACCAAGCATATGGGAAATATTATAGTAATAACTCCAAATATCTATGAAATGGAAATCAAAATTGAAGTTTTTTGGGGTAAAGTTCAGAGTCCCTCCATACAACGTTCAACAACCACATGACAACTTGCACCTAGATTTCATGATTTCATTGTGAATATCACATTTCGTGGAATATTGACTTTAAGATTAACATGTTACAGTAGAAAGATAAGTTGTTGGAGAATGATGTTATGCTATGTAAAACTGGCAATAGTTTGATTCCTAAGTTGTCAAGGTTCGCGAACCCTTACTCCAAGTATGAGAAAACGGTATCAGTTCACAGACCTCGTACCAGCAGGCTATAAGGCACTTGGTTATGAGGACAAAGCATGTCTTGAGAACACAATGGCACCATTGAAGTTGTCTTGGAATATAGATGGACGTTCCATTGTAACGTATGCTTGGATAGAATATCGAAATCATTGATTATTCCAGTCAAGAGAACAACACTTTGTTAATGAAGGAACAATTATGTGAGGTCGTTGCATAGGAGGGGTCATACAGTGTTGTCCACGTTGTCACCAGTGCAGCCCTAATTTGCAAAGCAACAGGGTTGATGGTCTGATTTCTTTTCATAAATCTGATTTTTTTCCATAATTTATAAATGTTGATTTGTGTACTCATATGTACCTTTGGCATATCTTTTGAACATTGTGCACAATGCATTTGGAGCTAATAATCCCTCATTTGTCTAACACAATAATTGTGAGAAAAAATAATAATTATAGATTGTATAAAAATGAAATAACTAAGAATATGATTTTACATTTGAACCGCCCTCAATAATTCGAACAAGGCCTTGTACCTTTTCATTGGAAGGTTGTGACTTTATGTTATTTAACTATATTTAGTCTCTATTATTTAAACTGTATTGTTATCCCCTAGCCTAGGGATAACTGAGGAGATTATGTCTCAAGGCCCACAGATCCTAGACATGGAGTACCGAGAGGCATATTGACTTGAGCCTGGCCCTGGAGGACCCATCTTTCTTCTTCAGCGCCTCCACCTTGTCAGCAGCAACAACATCCATCCCATCGGCCTGGTCCTTCAGCAGCAGTGGGTCTTTCTCCATGAGGTAATGAGTCTGGTTATCATGGTATGTGTCACTCTGATTCTCAAAACATTTGAATATGTGCATTTAATTCTTTTTACTTCTAATGTGTGCTTGGACCTTATGCCTTTCCACTTGTCCACACGTGGGGGGAATGACAGGATGCCCTAGCAAGTTGGTTCCCATAGGGTTTGAGTTGCCACTAGGTGGGTTCATGAAAGGTCATCGTCCGTTCCCACCATACTTACCACTTTTCATCTTTTTCCCTCTCATCCATCCCATAAATTGGTTCGGGCATTGGGTTTGCCAAGCTAGCAAAGGGTTGTACCTTACCTTGTGGGAAGAAGGGGCTAAAGGCCCAGAGGGTAAAAGTACCTGACAAAAGATAAAATCCAAAAGAACAAAACCTTCAGATGCTTCGCCCAGGGATCCTCGAGAAAGTAATAAAGGGCTTCTCAGCAAGAAACAGAGGGACCCATAAAATAATAAAATCAAGAACTAACTGGAGGATATGGGGTCTCATCACAAGCCAACTTATTAGGTCCATGGGTGTAACATCCCCGAGCCTCCAGAGACCGGGTAATGCTACCATGCGGAATATACACTTATATGATATATATGCATTTTAATGAATTTAAAACACTTAATCACTATAACACAGAATTACTGTTACCATTTCAGATTCAAACAAGATTAACAGTAAATCCACATGCAACGGAATACATGATAACATTCAAGCATCACAAAACATGCATAAAATACATAATTAAGCACAGCAATGATACTTATCTTTTAGCTGGAGTAAATCCACCAACTGCGTGCAGACCTTCCACGAACCTCCCAGCCTTAGACCACACTGCTCATCACTCTCAGCAGTAGGTCACCCCCGAGCTATGACTAAACTCCATCGGGCAAGGGAATTCTAGGCTTGGCAAGGACAACAAGGAAGTTGCACAAAGCAATAGGAAGGATCTCTTATCCCAGGAGCCACTTACGCCCACAACCCACAGACCCTCATTCCCCACACGCCTGCTCCACCCCAGGAGGATACACCTTCACTAATACAAGTCCATCGGCTAGTACACCTCCCTTACCTTGGGCTTCAGCAATAGGCTAGACCAGAAGTCTCAGAGTATTGTAGCTACTACGGGACTCCCTTCCAGGAGAACTCACTTCCCAACAAACTCTCTCACCTAGGAGAGTTGCTCACAGGCCTGACAACCTACCTCTTCAACCAGTCTTCGACTCAGCTACAGTCGGGTATGGGTGACAACAACAGCAACAAGGAAAAATGGGTATGGACACCCAAAAAGGAAACAACCTAACACTAAGTCACAACACGGCTCAGGCGACTACAATTGCATCGGGCTTCACAGGAAGTAGCACAGGACGGCTTCACCGTTTCTAGTTTCAGAGATGCGTGAGGGTATGTAGAGGTCAAACGACAGAGGTCTCGGGTTCAGACGGAGGATGGGAGAATGGCAAGACGAACCCCCAACACGAGCTGACGCTTCAGCTTTAACTGCATGCGCCCAGGTAGACACTTGTCTTCTTGGAGTTGCATGCGCTCCACTTAGCCTACGTCCCACTTTCCAAGAACTTAGTATAACAAAAAACATATCATGTTCACCTTAGTCTTCAGGAATTAATATTAAAATATTATTCCTCTAGAGGTAAGCCCCCTAGTTTAGCCCCTAGGCCCAAATACTTAGCCCCCCCTTCCTTACCCTACCTAGCTGAGCTTAGTCCCCCATAACTCTTCTTCGTGGTCGGTCTACACGCAACAGTGTTTATATTTTTATTAATGTTCTGCATAATTACATATACAAAAATCAGGCTCATTGGCCTTGGCATCTGGCTCACCAGCCTAATAAACACATAAGTCTTTCAGCTTATAACCACTTGGCTCACCAGCCTATAAGAAAAATTACAATTCAAAAGGGGCTCGGCCTCAGGGTATTACAATCCCCTCCCCTTATTTTTGCACTGTCCTCAGTGCAACTTATTTACAAAACAACAACAAGATATCCAAAATCTTCAAAAAGATGTGAGTACTCTGCCCGCATAGCATCTTCATGCTCCCATGTTGCATCCTCAGGACCGTACCAGGTCCACTGGACTTTTACAAGCCCTATGGCTCGATTCCGGAGCTGCTTCCTTTTCCGGTCCAGTATACGCACCAGATGCACCTGCAAGACGCCTTCTTGCTCCACCTGAATCACATTCCAATCGATAACATGATTAGCATCAGGTATATATTTTTTAAGCAATGAAATATGAAACACATTATGTACAGTCATGGATGCAGGCAATGCAAGCATATATGCAACTAGTCCAATCCTTTCTAGGATTTCAAACGGTCCACAAAATTTGGCTGCCAACTTGGAACAGTTTCCCAGCTTCAGGGAACTTCTGTTAGCTTTCACTTTCAGGAAAACATGCTCTCCCACTTTAAACTCTCTGTGGGTCCTGTTCTTATCAGTATAACTCTTTTTCTTGTCTTGGGTAGCTTTCAAATTCTGCTTAATCTTCAGCATTTGTTCTTCCATTTCCTTGAGCAACTCTGGTCCAACTATTGCTCTATCAGTTGGGTTATCCCAGCTTACTGGAGTGTTGCACTTTCTGCCATAAAGTGCTTCAAATGGGCTCATCTTCAGTGATGCTTGATACCCATTGTTGTAGGTGAATTCTACCAAGTGTAGGTAGCCTTCCCATTTAGATGGTTTGTCCATCACATACATCCTTAGCATGTCTGCTATCACTTGGTTCACCCTCTCTGTCTGCCCATCAGACTCATGATGATAAGCAGTGTTGAAGTTTAGATTCGTTCCAAACCCCTTGAATAACCTTTTCCAGAACTTTGATGTGAATTTCGAGTCTCTGTCACACAAAATTGTCTTGGGAACACCGTGCAATCTTGTTATTTCCCTCATAAAGATATCGGCAACATTAGTTGCCTTGTGAGTAGTCTTTAATGGAATAAAATGGGCAACTTTCGTAAGCTTGTCCACCACCACCATGATTGAATCACGTTGCTTGCATGTTCTGGGCAATCTTGTGATGAAATCCATTGTCACTACTTCCCACTTCCAATCAGGGATGAGTAAAGGCTGTAGCAACCCTGTTGGGTGCCTGTGCTCAGCTTTAACCTTCTGACACTCCATACATCTAGCGATGTATTCAACAATTTCTTTCTTCATACCCAGCCAAAAGTAATGGCTCTTGACTGCTGCCACAGTTTTATGATATCCAGGGTGCCCAGCAGCATAAGGCACATTATGCATTTCTTTCAAAATCATAAGTTTCAATTCCTGGACATTAGGTACATAAACTCTGTTTTTGTACAGGAGTGTTCCATCAGGTCCCAACTTATAATCTTCCACTTTCTGTAGCATCTTACCTTGTTGTAGCTTTACTACCAACTCCATGTACTGCAAATCTGCATTTGCAACTTCCAAAATTCTGCCTATAATGTCATTTTGGTACATGCTAATGGCTATAGCATGTAGTTCATGTACTCTCTTGCTGAGTGCATCAGCCACTTTGTTCTCTTTTCCTTTGATATGCTTGATATCAAAGTCGTACTCACAAAGGAATTCTAACCACCTACTTTGCCTAGCATTCAAGGTTGGCTGATCAAACAAATACTTCAGACCGTTATGGTCTGTCCTCAATTCAAACCTCTTTCCCATGAGGTAATGCCTCCATTTCTTTAGAACGTGAACAATAGCCGCCAACTCCAAATCATGAGTGGCATAGTTCTTTTCGTGCTCTTTCAGCCTCTGTTACAAAAATCAGCGATAAATCGCCAAAATCGGCAAAAACCACAATTTTTTATCAAAAACGATTTTTTCTAAAAAAATCGCCCTATTTTTTAGGTAAAAATCACTATTTTTTAGGTAAAAATCGTTATTTTCTAGGAAAAAATCGCCAAAAAATTGCAGGTCGATGGTAAAAATCGCCTGTGTAAAAGATATTAGAAAATCCGCGCGTTTAAGGGTCTGTGAGGGGGTTTTTTTACTTTTATTTGTGCATTTAGCCAAGGAGGAGAGCCAAGCCATTCAACCAGCCAAGGAAGAGTTTTCCATTGAGATTTTGTAGATTCAAGGGTCAGATTTGTGGATTTGGCATTGGAATTTTTAGTCCATTTCACCGTTTTTCCATTTGGAGGTAAGTAAAAAAATTTGCCCATTATTTCTCATTTTTCCAGGATAGATTTTCATAGGTTATCAGTGGCAATGAGTTTTACATCTTCAAAATAAATTTTTGATGGATCAAAAACCATTTTTTTCCATTGTTATGTGATTTTCTTTCTTGCCATGTATGCCCAAAAACGTTTTTGGGATTTTCTTGCCCTAGGTTGATGTAAATTAGTTTAAATTTTTGTGTGTCTATTTCGGGTTCAAAACCAAGTTTGAATGCTAGATACATAAATGATTTATCTCTGATTTTTAAATTTTCATTTTTTCATCAATAACACATGCTAAAAAAGGATTTTTGTTTGCCCTAGGTTCATATTTTTCCATATTAAAGATGCCAAAGCCATTGGATCCATTATGGGAGTATGGTGACTCTGATCCTCTAGGAAATCGACAACATCTCTCATGCAAGCTATGTGGGAAAGTAATGAACGGTGGGGTATACCGGCTAAAATACCACCTTGCGAAAATTCCAGGGAATGAGGTGGAGATTTGTCCCAGTTCAAGCCCATAACTTGTTGCGAACGCCACAAAAGCAATTGAAGAGTATGCAGAAAACAAAAAGTACACAGAAGCCAAGAAAAAATAAATGGCTTCAAGATCAAAGTCAAGGGCAAGCACACACAATCATGGGGCAATGGGAGTGGAATCTAGTGAGATCCACTCCTCACAGTCTGTAATGCCTACAGGAACATCATCATATTTTATGCCAAGAACCACACCCGGTGCACAACCGACTATCAAGTCCATGTTGAAAAAAATAAAAGAAAGAAGAAGCGGACAAACTTGTGGGTAGATGCCTTCTATGGAGTGATATTCCATTCAATTTTGCCAGGAACCCATCCTATGTGTCCATGTTTGAGGCTGCTCGTATTGTTGGTCCGGGGTATAAGCCCCCACTTATGAGGAGTTGAGAGGGCCCATCCTTCAAAATGAAAAGGCCGACTGCACTCAGAGGTTGCAGGAGCTTCGAGATTCATGGCAATTCACAGGATGCACGGTGATGTCAGATGGTTGGAATGATGGGAAGGGTAGGACCCTTCTCAATTTCTTGGTTCATTGTCCAAGGGGGAATAAAAGACATTTAGACTAGTTAGTTTAATGCTCGATTCTAGCTAGTTTGTCTATCATTTTATTTATTCATTACTTAGAAAATTTTTGCACAAAAAACTAGTACTTTTTTGCAGGTTGTCCCAAAGTGATTTGGGAAACTTTCTTCCACTTTCACTTGCTGATTTTTTCAGGTTTACGAACAGCCAAGGAGAAACTCTGTCCGAATTTCAAGGATCCAGAGCTTCTGGGCCCACCCAAGGCTTCCAATTTCCTTCTCATCTAAATTTCTCCATCACTTATCGTAAGTTTGTAGAAGACCATAAACCTTCTTCAAAAGATCATTGTAATCTCAAATAAATAAGTGGGCTACTCAGTGCCCATCTCAATCCCCCCTAGCCTGGGAGGAGTTGTCTCTATGTCTCATTTTTGTGGTGTGTTTCATATGCTTATCATTTCACGAAGTTAAAAAGATAAAATAAACCATAAAAATAATCACAGCACTACAAAGTAATAGTTAGTTTCCTTTTGTAGATTAGTTTAGCTTAGATTTATTTTCTGCAATTTACTTTCAGCATTTCAAAGTTGGAAAATAAACCTTCCCCTCATCTTCCCCTAGTATTTCTCTAACCCCTTGCAAGCCTAGCTTGATCTGGGGGACCCATCAGAACGGGGACTGGTCAGTGCAAAGTAGCTTTAACTAGGACAATCTTTTATTAGTTATTGCTAAAAGGGGACCATACTTGCGGGTCGACTTGTGAATTCAGGGGGAAACTTTAAGATCTAGGTTCTCTCATCATTGGAACTCCTTGCAACCTCACTTGTACCCTTAAGGGATAATTGCTAAAGGGCATGTTGTCGCTGTTATACACATCTCGGGCTTAACGTGCAAAAAATTTTAATCCACTAGGTGTGTCCTTGGGGTCAAGTCTCGAGTCAAGATGTTGTCACCTGATCCTCAACTCCTGCGTCTAGGCCAACTCCTAGTGAAGCCAAGGGGGGTAGTCCCTAAGAAAATTAAATCCAAGGTTCGAACTTAATCTAAGAGCAAAAATAGATTCTAGGAGTTTTGTTACAATCTATAATAGCAAGATTAAATTAAAACTTATAACAACAACATACAACAGAGATTATAATAGTAGCATATATGACATATAAAGATAAAATTGCTTATGTTGGAAAGTAAAGCATTCAAGATACTGTATATGAGATACAACTTAACAAAAAGGATACAGATACTTGAACTGAAGTGATAAGCAAAAGTGTTGACCACTGCCAAATAATGAAAATTGATGCTTAGATGTTATGCCACAAGTTGTTGCTGAAAGATAAATGCTTGCAAGTGTTGCTTGTAGATTTTAGAAGTTGCTTTAATGTTGAGTGATTATTATGAAATGACCAAGTTTATTATGGAATTGCTTGTCAAAGTGAAATGCTTGAAAATAAACTAATCTAATATGTGGCCTCTCCAGAGGCTATCCCTCAGCTTGGAAATTTGCAGAGAGTTTGTCGAAGCCCGAATAGCCTCACCAACAAACTCAGAGACGAAAATATCCAAATTTGCAGAGAGATTGTTTTTGCCTCCAGACCGGTTCAACTGGCCGGTTTTAATAACACTACTTTAGTCCCATTTACCTACTTTTTTGGTCATTTGATGGACATTAACAAAATTATCTTATCTTATCACATCTAGAAATAAGAAATGAATGCTTGTTTAATGATGCACTAAACTGCACTTATTTTACCTGGCACGATAGAGCCCTAATATTTGTCCATCTGCACTTCCAGATTCAAGTACAAACAAGAAAGGTGGACATCAAGGTGGTGCAGCTGCATCATTGGTTAGATTTCTGGGCAGGGGCACCTTACACCTTGAGCAGGGTACCACCTGCTGATCAAAATTATGGACTGATAATTGACTGTGCTACAAGTTTTCTATCAGAGAAGCAGACGGTAATAGTTTTTGTCATGTGACTAGGACAAACATTATATTCCATATTCTGCTTTCACCTCCTTAGCCATCAACAAAATCATTGATGCAAACTTCAAATCCTTTAAACATCTGTGTTTTGGACCTTTCAAGGATCTTTTGGTAAACAAAATCTTATATCTTAAATTTAATCCCAGAGAAAAAAACAGGTGTGAGGCAAGTCAAAACTTAACATAAAATGGAAAAAACCTAACCGTTTGCTAATAATGATGATAACAAGGTCAATTTTCAAAAAGGAAAAAAATTATATATATATATATATATATATATATATATATATATATATATATATATATATATATATTTGACACTTTTAATCTACTGCATGTCTTTGGGCTTCACCTAACACCTAAATAGAGTTCATTGCTTCCAAAGGAGACTTGGCCAAATTGATAAAAAAGGTTATTATGACCATCAAATCATGAAAGTACAAAAGGAAATGGCACACATGCATGATTTTTCGTATTCAGTGAGATTACCTCCATGTTTCCTGTGTCTGGCGGACTGCAATTGAAAATTTGAGGAGCCCAAGCTGAGCGACCCATGATCTCACATAGATATGAATATTCAAGATTGGAAAGACCAGCCCCGAGCAACAAACTCTTGTGCCTATCCTTGATATCTAATTTATTTTCCCCAGAAAACTTCTCAACCATGGCAGCACTATCAACCTGTATTTTGAGCAGAGCGATTTTTAATGTTTAAACACTAGCTAAAAGGAAAAAACTGATAACTGATAATGGACTCACTTTTATGCTTTGATAGATATTAAACAAAACAGGGGATAAAACCTCTTAATCTAGATAATAACAAACCTGAAAAGCATGATGGCTAAGGATAAGCATACAGCTGAAAAAGCAATTAAACAGTAGATACTAGAGATCTTTAAAGATTTACATGATAGGAACATACAAATTAGTATCATGGTAGATTAAGAAAAATTAATTGAAGATCTCTACTTACTGGTACCCATAGGTTCCAAAGGCCTTGTGCTTTTGCCATATCTTTGAGTGTCTCTTCTGATGGGTGAATTGTCCACCGCTTGTCGGATTGAGCATGCCGAATAAATTCATTTTCCAATCGATAAATGTGCTTCTCCATAAAATTAGTCAGCTTCTTTCTTAATTCCTGTACTCTTGCACTAGGAACAAAACCATTTCCCTTGATAATCATATCTTGAGAGTATGCTGGAATGTGGGATAAACAGGGATCTGTTTCCAATGGTACATTACCTGTTTGCACCATTCAGTCAATGAAATGCCGGTTCATGAATAACTATAACCATCTATTCATATTCCAAAAACAAAACCAAGTGATTTTCTTCCAGTGTACAATGAACCAGTGTAAAGAGAAACAAACTTGCCAGCACAAAGTGCGTCAGAATGTGGGGTAAAGAAATGTTTGAAATTTGTTTCCAGTGATGCATTACAAAATTGCATCCTCAAGAGTAATGGTTCATTGTTTGTTTAAACACAGGTTCATCTATACCTAAAACCTTTTAGTTATTTGCGGCACAAGAAAAAGGCCAAATAGTCTGTTCCCTTTGTACAATCGACCAATGTACAGACACAAGCTAGATGGAATAAAGGGCACTCTTGCTGAAGAAAGCACTAAAAGTATTTCACAAATACCACGAGAGGAATATTCAGACACAAATAACAAGAAGGTACCATTCATCTTTGTTGTTGTCCTGATACACACCTATTAACGTGGAGAAGTCTCCAACCCACTTGGTATGTCCTTGGAGGCACAAGCCTAAGTCCAAACTCACTGTCACCTCGATTTGGACTTCTTCCGTCTAGGCTCACTCCTAGGAAAGCCAAGGAGGGTAGACCCTACTTAACTATGTTAAGGTTGATTAGATGATCTAGGAGTTAATTTTAGTTCTTAGATTAGGGAGACCCAACCCAAATGACAAGCAGTCAATGCAATGCAACTCTTTAATGACAAGCATACCCCGTATTCACTAAAAAATACTAAGACTAGTGCCTAAAGATAAATAAATGGAGTCAATGAGAGGTACAATAAATTAATACAAAAATAAATAATGTTAAGGATATCCACAATGAGTAAAAGAAATTGCTTTGCACTTAAACCAATTATGAATACTATCTACAAATTGAGATACAACATGAAATATATATACAATGAAGTAAACAACTCAAGTGATTACTAATTAGACAACTATACCCAAAAGAACAAAGAATATAAACCCAATGAGCAGTGATATATTAATACATGAAATATTCACAAATAAGACAGATAACTTTGAAAAGTCAAGTGCTCGAAAGAGAGACTGTGCAACTTTAAAAAGTAAACAGCTTGGAAAGTAAAATCGCACAATTTGAAAAGTGAAGTTACTCTGAAAATGAAAATGCTTTGAAAATAAGATGCATGGAAAGTAAATAACCTTGAATGTAAAAAAACACAACTTACATAAAAGATAATTGAACTTGAAAGTGAGGAAGTTGTGAATGTAGTAGGTTAATTTTAGAAGATTTTTATGTCTTTCTTTAGTTAGGGGGATTAGATGTGATAGATACAAGCCTAGACTATGTGTCTACCCCTAACTCTTACCCCTTCAACCAAAAGAATTGTTGGGTGCTCAAGAAGAAGGACAAGCAAGGTTCTTCCCTAGCTCCACAGGTCAATACGGAATGCTTGGGCGCTCAAACAGGGAAGACACTTAGTGTCGTGAAGCCGTCCCCGACTTCCAACCCCTGTAGCCTCCCAAGGCACGTTTTTTGATGGTAAAAGTGATACTAGTTGGGTGCCTAATTAGACTAAATATGATTACTTCCAAAGCAAATAAGTTACTCCCCTAATTAGTCTAGGTGTGGTCACTTTCCAAAGCAAAATCAAACTAAACTAGCCCAACGATGTTGCAAGGTGTAGGCACAAATTAAATGAATCAAATAACTTGAAATAAAACAAGAGCCTAGCCACACAACTTTTCCTTGAGGACAAATGTGGGCAAAATAATGCAAATTAGGAGATTTTGCTACCTCACAACAATGGCACAAGGAGGAGGACAAGCCTACCGATTTTGTGCCAAGGTGAGTGTAAAAAAAAACATTAACTTGAAATAAAATACACAACTAGGCTAGCCACACAACCTTGCCTTAAGGACAAGTGGGGCAAACAAGTAAATACAAAACAGAAAATTAAATTGATCTAGCCTTACTATTTTGCATGGATTAGCATAGCCAAATCACTTTGCAAGGTGTAAGCACTTGAACTAATTTATAAAACAAAAAATTAATTTTAAGAGAAGAATGCAAGGCAAGCCCAAGAGACTCTCTTGGGCTGCTTACAAGCTTAGAAAATGATAGAAAGAGAAGGGGTTGATATCCAAACTCAAGGAGGGTTCCTTGAATGCTTTGAGACTTGAAATGAGCAGCACTTCCCCTTCGTTCTGGCGAAAATCTGCAAAAAACAGCAAGCAAAAGCTTGCTGGAAATTGTTGCAAAACACTTGAAAACTTGTGAATTTTTGTTAGCAAACAAAACAGAAATTTAAATATAAAAATATGAACATGTATATGAACTTTTATGGACTATTTCATAATAGAGATATGCTTGGAAATGGATGTAAAAGACAAAAATAATATCAGAAAATTATTGGAGGAAACCCTTGATTGAACAAGCAAATTTCTAGATCTGAACTTTGTTCTTTCAAACCCTATGTGACCTGCAAATATGTGAGATCTTGCTACAAAAACAGCAAGGAGGTGAGTAGTGTTGATGATTACAGCTACGTGAGACATCCTCCAGGACACAGACCTGAGAGAGAGCCCCTGAGTTGGGTGTGTGGTTCCTATCTGAGACAGAGATGGAATGTAGTGATGGCCTCCTCCTTACAGAGAGTTGAGAAGAACTCCAGATGATTCTCCTGTGTAACGCAGTGAGAAAGGAGATCTGTTGAGTTGGACGTACTTGTCGTTGAGCACAAGGTGAACGTGTGAATTCCCATAAGTTGGGTGCATCGTTATGAGACAGAGATGAAGACGATGTATTAGCCTCCTCTGAGCAGAGAGTTGAGATGATGAACTCCAGATGACTCTCTTGTGTAATGCAGTGGGAAAGAAGATCTGTTGAGTTGGACGTGCTTGTGGATGAGCACAGGTGAACGTGATCCTAGTGGTTGAGCACTAGTGTGTGGTTTTCCTGTGAGGCACAGTGAGATAGAGAGACATTCTTGTGGCTGAGCACAGACGGATGTGCCCCTAGTGGCTGAGCACTAGTGGGTGTATGAGATCCCTTGCTATATTGTTCAAGAGTCAGACTTACCTGTAACCCTATTGATTATGTAAAGGGTACAAGTCGGCCCCACCTTAATGTAAAAGATAATTAATATGATAATTATATTTTGAGTTATTGATGTTGGCCCATAGACACATGATAATTATATTGTGCCAATAGACATCATTTGATGTGACAAGTCTTATATAAATAAAGGTGAATCCCCATTGAGGAAACACACTTATCATTGTGTCATCTCATGATTTCAGAAATTGTGGTCTGAAATTATGAGAATTACAGCACCCTCTTGTGTGCTAGGTTTGGTGATGGTGTGGGAGGTCTTTCTCTTGAGGAATATAGCAAAGAATTGGCTGGGTTTGCTTTCCTTGTTGAGAAGGGTTTCCCAGGATACTTCTTGTGTTCTTGTGCATGGTTATTCTTCTTGTGATCTTGGTTTGCTGCAGTAGTTATGGTTCAAGTAATAGTTAAACAGAAAATTAAAGAGGATACATGAGCCATAGCTCATTGAAAATCCAACATGGTATCAGAGCAGGCTTGAAGAAGACCATTGCACATTAAAATTGAAGGCAAGGTCTGCCAAAACTTTACTGTAGGTGTGAAGAGAAGAGGGTCGGACCCCTCTTAATTTCCTGTGGTAGAGGATGAGGAGACCGCAGCAAAAAGAGAAACCCCACTAAGGGTTGAAGCCTAGAAGAAACCCCACAGCAGCCGAGGTGTATGAGAGAGGAGGTCGGAGCCTAGGAGGAGGGTCGGCTGTCAAATTAAAGTGGTTGCATGCCTCTAAAAACTGTCGCGGAATACCCTAACAGCAGTAAGGAAGGCCTACTAAGGTTGTCGCAGCAAGGAAAAGGGCCATTAAGGCTGTCGCAGCAATACCCTAACAACAGAACCTTTAATAAAGAGGGGTCGGACTCCTTTCTGAAGTGAAACTAAGGCTGCCACAGCCTAAAATCTGAGACAGTGTACAGATTACTGAAATGAATAATGAGGCTACCACAAGTCTTGTGTGACTGAAAAAAATTGTGAGAGCAATGCCAGACGAACTTAACGTGCTTGCAGTTGACCCTGTCAAAGCACTTGTCCATGTTCGATGCAGTTCTATAACTGTTGAAGGAAAAGAAGAATTCGCAGAAGAAAAGAGACATCGCTCACTTGTTGTTGTGTCATGTCCTTTGAAGTCTGTGGATGTATTTACAAAAGAATTGTATTCACCAAATGTCGATATCAGTCAACACCTTTTTGTCACTTGATGAGATGGCAGATGCAGCACAGGAGCTTGCCAACAGTAGAGACATGAACAGATCAAAGGGAAAGGGGAGTAGAATCTGCCATTACAGAGCTAGCCTCTGAATCTGGCAGCAACCCGTGGTACTTACCCTCTAGTAAGATATCACCGCCAGGAGCTGGCCCTTGGAGGAAAGTTTTTTATTCAAGAACAATGGTAAGTTGATCTAATTGTTATGAAAGAGAACTACCCTCAAGATCCGGAGATAAGAAACTGGAGAAATCTCGAAGATGGGGACACCATTCATTGCAACATAGAGAAAAAAAATTAAATCAGTTTGAGAGGTCGTCAAAGAATAGATTCCCTCCTTACGCTGCAGCTTTCATGCTTCCTGTCATTCATGAATATGACAAGCGGAGACACAATGTAGAGTTGCTTGAAAGAGACTTTGTGGTTCTTGGAAAACTCATATCCATGCTAGGAGTGTGTATGGAGTGTATGGTATTGCATCCAAAAGCATCAACATTAGCTCCTGCTCTTCTAGATATGATGAAATTCTCGAGAGATATCTAAACACCCAGAAGCATATCTTTAAGTGGAGGTGATCATGAGATTTCAAGGCAGCTGGAATGGATTCGCAACTGGGCTCCTCATGTAATTGGAATTTCCGCTCCCCTACGTGGGATAATAATGTAATGGGTCTGCATGGGTCATAGTTTAGGTTGGTTTCATAGGACTTTATCATTAGAGGAGTCTCTTTCAACGAGTGTTTTTTTTCCTCAGGTTATTAATTTCGCCTAACCGGCCTTATTAATTTCCCTTGAGTTTTTCACTCCCACAATAATCCTCTAAAGTGGTGAAAGGCGTTCTAATGGTCGAGCCCTATGGTAGCTAGTGTCTAGGAATATTGTAAATGACCATGCTAGACATCTCCTAAAGTCTTGCGAAATTCCGTCGAGTCTAAAGTTTTTTTTTTTTTTTTTTTTTTAAATTACCTAGTTAATGGTAATTTTAATTAATTTTTGATAAAAATGTAAAAACTAGGTCCTTGGAATTTTTGATAGGGGTATTTGTACTCAAAAGAAATGGAATGAGACCCCCTACACACTTGGGCCAAGTTTCAGCTCAATTGGACAAATTTTGCTAGGTGTTTGTCCATGAGGAGTCTCAGTTAGTCTAAGACAACAATTTAATTGTTGGAATTGACTAAGTCAAATTGTCATTTTTTGTAAAATGAGCAAAAAATCATGAGAGAGAGAGTGGGAAAGGTTTCCTAACCTTTTTCCTAAGTTTGAAAAGTAATTTTTTACTTAAAAGACCCCCCTTGCTTAGCTAACAACTTAAAGTGGTGTTCCCTAGCTAATTGACATGTGGGAATTAAAAAGTTTAAGTGAAAAAAGCCACATAAACCCTAAATTCGCCCTCCTTGGTGTCTGTTGTCGCCCTTATGCACACTTGCAAACGTGAGCTAAGTCCGGCTCACTTAGTGTGCCCTCGGAGACACAATGTCTAAGTCCCTGCCCACACTGTCACCTTGACAGGAACTTCTTCCGTCTAGGCTTACTCCTAGAGAAGCCAAGGGGGGTTGTC
>ML823387.1:12194-22916 GCA_009831015.1 Picea engelmannii
AAGTGACATAATGCACTTTAACCAAAGTCAAAGTACAAATAGACATAAAGTACTAGGACAAAGTGCCAAATGACTTTCCCACATGTGCTAAGGAGGGAAAACACATGGGGAACACCTCCTCAGGTACTAAACTCAACAGATTTACCTTGCTACGATTGTTTACTCTAGGGAGTAAAAGGGCTTACACCCTTAGAGGAGTAACAACCCTAGCTCATACACAAGAAACTCCATTAACCCAATTGATAAGGCACTAGTCTACTTGCATTGGAGATTGTATATTCATGCATTGGTAAACGTGAATTTTTGAGGTATTGCAATTGTTCAAGTTGGATTTGATTCTACATGCTATAAGCTTTCTTGTGCCCTAGGGGCGTCTTGATTGGCCAAGTGATTCTCTTTGCCATTATAAATTTATACTACAGCCAATATGGCTGCAGCAAACTCATCCTTATCTCTTTGTTTACTCACTATTCTACCACTAAATTTCACTTGCAAGCTGCTATAATTTATCTGCTAGTTGTTAGCTATCTTTTGGGTGGCTTGCTTGTAAATTTTGGTGGCTTGAATTTGCTGCTGTAGCAATAGTTTGCTACAGCCATAGGGCTGTTACAACACTTGCTGATAACACCAATTAACAGCCCCCTAATTGCTATCAAAGTCTCTCTCCAAGTATCTTGCACTTGATTTTGATAGATAATTTGCAGCTGTCATAACTTGTTTATTGCTGATATATATATTACAATACTGCTGCAATTTGAAACAGCGAGGTCTCTTGCCTGATCCCCTTTGGTTTAAGGCTTTTATCTCCATCATTTGTCTTGTTCTAAGTAGGGCTAACACTGTTTTGCAGGTACACCATACTTGGCAAGCTTCTACCATCTACAAGATTCATTCTTAAGCCTTATTCCTTTTCCAATCTTAACCTATAGGGGCATTCATTGATCATTCTCCCACTTTCCATCTCAATCCCCCTAGGGTCACCTGGGATTCCCCCCTTGTGGTGATTTCATCATCATTAAAGTGAGGGGAGTGTTTATCTAAGGTGACAGTGGATAAATACTCCCATAGTTGTCACACCTTTGTGGTTTGGGTTGGGCTTTTCCCAAGCTACAATCTGTACAATAACAGGTACAACAAGACAAATAGTAAAATTGTTAATGTTATGAAGTGTTATTAGATCACACTTCAATGTTTACCATGTTCATAACTAGTTAAGAAGCTATAACACCATGTCTAAGTATCAAACCGATACATGAGAACATAGCACATCAACTTAAGTAAAGCAAACTAAACCAAAGTACCATGACCATGTGCAATGGAAGCATAAGGTACCGTCTGCAGGTTCATGTGTCATCTGAGGTGTAAGGGAAAGGAGCTGATATACTATGGTCGAGTCATCTAAAAGAACTAAGGAGTGATGTGAGGCAAGATCATCTTATATTTGAAGGAGAACTGGGAGAAAAACTCTGGGTCTGGAGGATATGAGCAAGAGAGCTTATGTAAGCAACAACATCAGACCCCATGAGAGGGTGGCTACAGAAGTAGTTACTCCTGAGGGGGAAACAGGGTGGATATACTGTTCAACCTGACAGAAGTTTCTACATTCATATCAGATTTGTCTATTCATATTTTAGCTAGAATGTCCTTTTTTTTGGAAAGATATAGATACTCTTATAGTTGGAGCCAAGGTGGATATGCTAGCTCTCCTTGCTTGTGTAGGCAGTGGGATATGGTGTCAAAGCTGGGGTGCAGGGATGCGTCACTTTTCATGTACATGCATATTGATTAAAAAAAATTGTGTGGCATTGCATTGCATTAGTTGTTGCTATTGGTGCAGTAGGTCAATTAAAACAAGCTATCAAAGCATAAAAGATGCTAATAAGTTGAATGGCTTGCTCCCTTTATTATGTTTGTTGAATTTTAAAGTTCTGTATCTTTGCCCAACCTTTTCCAAATGAACTATGGGATGAGAAGCCTGAATCTTTAGATGTTATTTTATTAGCTATAATCTACCTTAAAAGCTTCAGAGGAGATAATATATCTCCAATATACAGAGTCTCAAGAATGGCATGGCAAGAATGTTCCTCAGACTGAGATGCTCAATTTTATTTTTTACAGTAATGATTATATAGATTCTGACCATTATTTCTATACATAATGCGTGACCTGAATATCTACATTGCTTTAGCTCCTTTTACATAGTTCTTCCTGGGTAAAGTTGCTTTGGTATTTGCGTAGTTTTGGCCTTTGCACTGTTAAGTATCTTTATTATTGCATTGAATCACATTACCCTGTTAGTATGAGTTTGGAACAGTATTAGGTTAGCATGATTGACAGTTTCTGTTCACTTGAACTCTTTCTGCAGGTTAGCACCATCCTTTCAGACAAGACAGGCACTCTTACGCGTAATGAGATGGAATTCTTCAAATGTTCAATTGCTGGTGTGTCTTATGGGACAGGTGTGACTGAAGTACAGAAGGCTGTCCCAGAAAGGGCTGACAAGAAGCTTTCCTCTAATGAAGAAGAAATCTTTCGCCCAACTTTTGAAAAAGGATTCAACTTGAGAGATCATAGACTTGAAAATCTGAGGTGGCAGGAAGACCAAAGACGGTATATGATTCAAAGATTTCTAGAAATTCTTGCCTTGTGTCATACAGTAGTTGTTGAGGGTGAACCTAGTGGGGACAATGTCAAGTATGTTGGAGAATCACCTGATGAGGCAGCTTTTGTTTTGGCTGCTAAACAAATGGGTTTAACTTTTTACAAAAGGTCAGCGACATCGTTATTTATTCGATTTTATCAAATCAATGGAGGCCACAATGATTGCATTTTTGAACTCCTCAACACAATTGATTTCAGCAGTACAAGGTAAAACATGGAGTTTCATTGATTTCATTTATGTTGAAGTGTTCATGTATTGCATATATTACATGTACTTGTTACAGATTTTTGTTGAGTGGAATTTACTTGGAAACAAATGTAACATAGACTTGTTATCAATTGGTTTCAGGAAACGAATGTCTGTGATTGTTCGTGATCCAGGTGGTCAAATTTTACTTTTGTGCAAAGGCGCAGACAATGTCATTTTTGAGAGACTTTGTTCTGAAGTAGAGGATTGGAGAGACACAACATTACAGCATATGAAAGAGTATGGAGAAGCAGGTCTTAGAACGTTGGCTCTGGCATATTCAATACTTAATGAAGAATCCTACCTAGAATGGCAGGCAAGTGCACCTTCTTGCAACTCTTGTTATAGTTCAGCATTTTATACTGAAGTTTCATAATTAAGGATGAAAGCATGAATTTTTTCACCAAGATGCATTCTTTTTTATGTTCCATTCAACATTTATTTTCTCAAATATGTACAGAGTCGATGGATAAATGCCAAACAGGGCATCATGAATTCTGATAAACAGATTCAGATTCTGGAAGGGCTAGCTGAAGAGATTGAGAAAAATTTAATCCTTGTTGGAGCTACTGCTATTGAGGACAAGCTACAGGTGCAAAATCTCTAGAGGAATCTTGATTCAATAGCTTGCATCTTAATGCAGCCTATGCTGTGGTATTTTTTGTTGTGTGTCCTTTATCATTTTTCTTTTAATCACTTCGAATCATTGCTATAAACAAATTTTTTTGCTTTTGCTTGATTCTGATTAGCTGTCTTTTGAAGCCTTATAATTTAGGATGAATTCTGATCAGCTAATTGTTGAGTTTGTATTCAATTATTAAATGATATTGTTGAGAATGGTGTATCTTCACATGTAGCTACAGTGGACCCATATTGTATCATTAATTTATGTGGCTAAGGCCAACTGATGTTCATCTTTTGTAATACTAGGTTATGGTTAAGGCCGACCTAGTCAATATAATGTGGGCCCATAACCCATCATGGGGAGGGCACCCTACTTAACGAGATGTGTATAAATACACGCTCAAGTATCACTTGTAAATCATAATTGTGAGCTTTTGCTCTCTCTAAAAATGTTTAAGCCCACCGGCACCATATACTATTGCACTCTCTTGCTGTCTTGGTGTTATCATTGTGCTTGGTTATCATTCTGTAGCACTGTTGTGGTCTCTTACTCTAGCACACCTATTTTTCAGGTCTAGTACACTTGCTCACTCTTTATCAAGTGTAGTTTTTTCCTTTTTATTGCAGGTTTTAGGGTTTGTTGGTGGTTCCATTCGATCCTTCCTTTCTCTTGTGATCTCAACATGGTATCAGAGTGGGTGTGAACCTCCTGTTCATTTCGCCGCTGGTTAGGGCTTTTTGGTTGCTCATGTTGGTAGTTTCAGGCCTTGCATGTGGAAGGAACTCTAAGTTGAGGAATGTTAGAATTTTTTTATGGTGTTATCATTTGCTAGAGAAGAGGGCTTCATTTAGGGCTGTTGTTGAGCCTGTTTTATGAGGTTGTTTGGAGACCTTTCGCACAAGATCGAAGCACCTAGTATTAAGGATTCCCTGCTGTTTTATTTCAAGGTTTTTTTTCCATGGACAGATTCAGAATTTTCTTCACTGGTTGCATCACCGATAGGATGCTACAATAGTTTTTGCAGAGCATCTATTGTTTCAAGGTTTTTGTAGTGCTGATGTTTTGCTGGTGTTTTTATTTCCGATTTAGTGTGCTGTTTGTTACCTCCCAAACCTGCACTTAAAAGTTATAAAGCCTTAAAACAAGTGAAATCCTAGGGGGAAGTTAGGAGGGTTGCCCAATGTCGCCTCAGCAACACCTCCTTGCACTTTAGGCCGGCTCTCCTTCGACACAAGGGGAAACCCTACAAAAAGATGTAAAACATTCTTGAGGGAAGTGGGTGAAAGAGTAGACCAGGTTAATCTAATTATGGATTCAAGGTCCAAATTCAAGAGGGTTCGAAAAATGAATAAATGGAGGTGTGACTGCTATTTTTGACATGCTATAATGAACCATGTAAACTGATCTTAGTGTACATAAATTAAAATGAGGGCCCTTCTAAAGGTGCGTCTTCTTAGACAATAAAGACATAGCTGGAAGGACCTGTTTATCATGAAAAATGAAGACAACAATAGCCTTTCATAAGAACAGAAATGACAGCCGCATAACCTTAGATATTGATCAATGACAAACCAAAAGACAAGGAGCATTTCACCTTGACCTTGGCATCCATGGATGCCATTTTAATGTCACAATGTACAAATATGCATGTTTTCATACATTCTGCAGCTAATTTGTCTTTCTGCATGTTTTTTTAATATAAACGCAATATATATATATATATATATATATATATATATATATATATATATATAATAGACACTCCCAAGACGCTTCACTCCCGAGGATTTTTTGAAAATGACGCTCCCGACGCTCTGGAAACATTGATGTTACCCCGCATATTGGCATGAGTGGTAAATTATGAGTCTCATCACATCACATATTTTCAAGCGTAACTTGCAGGGATCCCAATGGACTACAGATGCATACCTCTTATTTTTTCTTTGTTAGCCCCCCATGCCTAGGGGTAGCTAGAGGAGATCATGTCTCATGGATCGCAATGGAGAACAAGATCCTGACTGTTGACCACCTATTTCAACTAGGGGGTCAACTCCATGTACCATGAAGATATGCACCTGATGGTGCTACCAAGTTGAAGACTTGTTGGTTCTACAAGGCAGTTTTGGCCTTCAACACTTATTTTTGTAATTGGAATTTTCGTTCCCCCGCGTGGGATAATAATGTAATGGGTCTGCACGGATCATAGTTTCCTAGGACTTTATCATTAGAGCAGTCCTTTCATCGAGTGTTTTTTTCCTCAGGTTATTAATTTGGCCTAACCAGCCTTATTAATTTCCCTTGAGTTTTTCACTCCCACAATAATCCTCCAAAGTGGTGAAAGGCATTCTAATGGTCGAGCCCTATGGTAGCTAGTGTCTAGGAATAGTGTAAATGACCATGCTAGACACCTCCTAGAGTCTTGGGGAATTCCGTCGAGTCTAAAGTATTTTTTTTAATTTTTTAAAATTACCTAGTTAATGGTAATTTTAATTAATTTTTGATAAAAAATGTAAAAACCAGGTCCTTGGGATTTTGATAGGGGTATTTGTGCTCAAAAGAAATGGAATGAGACCCCCTATACCCTTGGACCAACTTTCAGCTCAATTGGACAAGTTTTGCTAGGTGTTTGTCCATGAGGAGTTCAAGTCAGTCTAAAACAACAATTTAATTGCTTGATTTGACATAGTCAAAATGTCAAATTTTTGTAATATGAGCAAAATGATTAGAGAAAAGGTGGGAGATGATGCCTAAACCCATTCCTAAGCTACCCAAACCCTTTCCTAACCTTAATTCACCCCTTCCACTTATCCACCACTTCATAAAGTTATCCCCCCTAGGGAAGTTGCGCCCCCCTTGAGGAAGAAACCATGGAAAAACAAAAAATTAAATGGTGGGGCCTCCTCTCTCCCTAAGTGCTCCCTCCTAGTAACTCACACTCATTGTTTGACTTGTCAATGGATGCCAACTCACATCCCACTCACATATCAAAACCTTAACTTACTAAAACCCTAGCAAGTGCGCCCCCCTCCTTGAGATGCTCAATATCTCTCAAGAATTGACACTTGGAAAGCATCCAAGAGGGGTAGCTCGTGCTTCCCAAGTATAAGTGAAGGCCCTCCCCTCCTCATTTCTCATCTATTCTTTGCCTACTGTTACTATGCTCAAATTTCTCCCATCTCTCCCATTCTTTTCTCTTCTTCATTCTTGCTCAAGATTTTTGGAGAGAATCCTGTTGCAAGTATTTGCAGCAACCTTCTACTATCAATAAAAAAGAAATCTTTGGAGGCAAATGATGTGTTGAGAGTATTCTTGGTGCATCAAACTATTGGAACTGACTTTGTATTGGTTTTTTTTGTGCATGCATTTGTTTCAAGTTTAGAGTAGAGATCCCAAGCAAAGTATTTTACTTGGGTAGATTTGCACTAGTTTTATTGTAGATCTAAGTGAGTAGATTTTAGATTAGCAAAGTATTTTGTTTCCTCTAATACATCTACTCACCCCTTTGCTCTATATTGTAGCTTGCTCACAATTATTTGTAGGTCATTTCTAGGACTGGAGAAGCTTGTTTCAGATTTGGAAACTAGCTTTTCTCATCCATTTTCACCTTCCAAATTTTCTGCAATATATTTCTGTTTTTTTCCATTGAGTTATTTGAGTATTTTAACACATAGAATAGGTCATTTTAATCATATTTGTTTGCTGATTTTTTATGCAGAAAATTTCTGTGTCACTAACAAAACTTTTCTTGAGTTTGTGTCACTTTTTGCAGCATTTCCAACAAGCTTTTGCTTGCTGGTTTTTTGTATGTTGGTGACAAAAAGAGGGATCTACAGCCCATTTGGGGCATCTACAAGCTAAGGATCAACCTCCCAAGTTGGGGTAACAAATACCCACTTCTTTCTTTCCTATATTTCATTGTAAGCAAGCCCAAGAGAGTCTTTAGGGCTGGCATTTTTTTAAAGTCTTGTAAATTTCTGTATTTTCTTTTCATAGTTTGCCTACACCTAGGATAGTGTTTGGCCAAGCCAACCATCCTAAATCGTAAGGCTGGAGTTAAGAGTTTTATTTCAACTTTGTTTACTTTACTTGTTTGCCCCACTTGTCCTTAAGACAAGGTTGTGTGGCTAGGATAAGTTTTATTTCAAGTTATTTATTTTATTACCCACTTGTGCACAAAACCGAAAGGCTTTGTCCTCCACCTTGTGCACTTGTTGTGGTTGCATAGTTTAGATTTTATTTTCAAGTTATCTTTTCCATTTATTATTTGTTTGCCTACACCTAGGAAAGTGTTTGGCCAAGCCAACCATCATAAATCGTAAGGCTAGGTAGATGTTTATGGTTATTGCTTTCATTTGTTCATGCTTTATGGTTTATAACTTTATATCTTTAGATCTTAGAAGCTAATCATCTAATGTTTGCTTAAGCCCATGGATGCATAATCATTTACTTGTCTATTCTACTTTTACTCTCAAGTCATTACAAGCTATTTCATTTTCAAGTACTTTACTCTTTCATGTAATTTACTTTTGTCAAGTACTTTTATTTCACTTGCAAGCACTTTTATTTTCAAGCACTCTACATTGCAAGCACTCAATTTATCTTAATTTAATCAACTCTAAGGTTCAACTTATCTTTACATCTTTAGGGCCTTAATCAATCTAGTTTAATTAGAGCAACTCTAACTATCCCAACTTTGCTATCAAAAAAGGGACCTAAGGAAAGAACATGGGGTGCTAGATCAGGGATGGTCTCACGGCACTAGGTGTCCCCCTTGTTTGAGTACTTTTGTTCCCTGGATTTACCTATGGAGCTAGGGTGGGGCCTTGTTTGCCTCACTTATGGAGCACCCAACAATCCTTTTGGTATAAGCGGTGAGAGTTCTAGGGAAGTCACATAGTTTTAAGATTCAGATTTTCACTTAACCAACTTAATTAATCCTAGAACTCATGCACCTCAACCTTGGGCTAATTTCATTATCTATTTCATGGTTCATGCTTTATAATTTTGCAAGCACTTTCATGAAAGTTACTTTACATGCAATTTTATTAAGCAATTTGTGGATGTGAACTAAGTGAACTTAGAAGTTGCGCATTGCTTTCCCTTGGAGGCTTTACTTGCTTATTCTTTCATCCATATAAAGCTACGCACTTGCCCTTGGAGGCCTTCTTTGAGTACTTTCATTTGTTTTTGAGTTGTGCATTGAACCATTGGCTTAACTCCTTGAAGTTGCGCATCTTGTGGAGACAACTTCACTGTTTGGGTTTGTTTGTTGTAAATTGCATGCCATTGAAACAACCTCTTGAAGTTGTGCATCTTGTGGAGGCACTTCATTGTTTGGGTTTGTTGGCTTGTTGTGTTGTGGTGATCTTCTCTTGAGCAATCTTTCTTTTTCCCTGCACAATCAAGTTAGTTCAAGTTAGTGCTTGTTTCCTTTCTTTGTTCATAATTGTATCTTGTTGTATCTCTTAGTTATTCTTTACATCTTAACTTTGTAGATCGTTGTTTATTTCATTTACTTGTATCCAATTCAATTGTTTTGTAAAGTGATTCTTTGTATCTAGTTGTAGAAGTTTTGTAAAGTAATTCATTTGTATCTAGTTGTAGAGTTTTGTAAAATTTCACCTTCTAATCTTTTGTAAGCTTAGTTGACCCCCTTTGCCCAACCTTAGGCACTAGTCATAGTTGACTTAGGGAAAGGGCTGCATTTCATTAAAATTTGCACTTTGCATTGTTTGCCTCTCATATAGGCTAGATTCCCCCAAACCTTTAACTAATTAAAATCAACTCCTAGAATTAATCTTTTAACTCACATAGTAACTAGGGTCTACCCCGCTTGGCTTCCCTAGGAGTAAGCCTAGACGAAAGAAGTTCAAGTCGAGGTGACAGTGGGCTTGAACTTAGGCATTGTGTCTCCAAGGACACACTAAGTGGATTGGACTTAGTCCACGTTTGCAAGTGTGTATAAGGACGACAACATCTTTGGCGTCGTTGCCAGGGATAAGTCTTTTATCCTTGGTCTAAACGACATAATTAATTTATTCTTTAAAAACTAAGTAATAAACTTTAGTCCCTAAATTTTTTTAACTTGGATTGGTTTATTTTTGTTTTCTTTCTCTCCAAGTGGCGACTCCATTGAAGAAATATTTGAAGTATACTACTAGGAGCAATTCACAAGGAGTGACTTACTCTTTTCCTGAACTTGAAAAGGTTTATAGGAGAAGATTAAATCGCCTTGCTCTTAGCAGACTGCTTGAAAGTCTTGTGGAAGAAGCACTCATTGATATCCAATACTTGTTTCAAAATAATAATCAACCAATTGTTAATACTCCAACTACTAATCCTAACGTAATCATGAGTGCCTTTTTGAGACCTTTGAATTTTGCAGCCATCCAAGGGGCTCCTCATGTAATTCCTGAAAAAGCGATTGAGAAGCTACCTTGTTTTTAGGGGAACACTGCTGTTAGTGCACATTCTCACATTTTGAATTTTGATCTATGTGTATTCAAATGGTGTCGGGGTCATGATGAAGATGATGTTAAGATGACACTATTTGTCTACTCTTTAGAAGGGGATGATGCATAATGGTTTTCAAAGCAAGATCCCAACAAATTTAGCACCCTAGCTGAAACAGTTACAACTTTCAAGGATAGGTGGGGTGACCAAAAAGAAAATAGATTTTTACTAGCTGCCCTTAGCTCAAGTCAGAAAAAAAAAATGAAACAATGAAAGAATTTAATAAGAAATTTAATGACTTGGTGAAAAGTCTCCCTACTATAATTAAGCCTTCAGATGCTGCAATTTTGATTTATTATATGGAAGCTTTTGAGGGAGAGATGAGATATTAGTTAAGGGATAAGGATCCTCAAAATCTTAAGGAAGCACAAACTTTTGCAGTGAGGATTGCTAAGAATATGCAAGATGCTAGGAAGTCCAACATTCCTGGTTTTTCTAGAGCTTCTTCTTCTAAGAGTGTTGAGGAGAAGAAGAAGAAAGTAGAGGGTCAAGAGTCTTCTAGTGATGGAATTAAGGAATTGACCCAATTAATCAAGCAAATGGAAATTAACCATGCCAATCAAATTAATGCTTTGCAAAATAGATTGATCACTATGGAGAGGGCACAAGCTAATAGATCTCATCATAAGCCAAATGATAAGTGGCCAAAGAGAACTCCTCCACATGATCAAAGGCC
>ML823388.1:0-20811 GCA_009831015.1 Picea engelmannii
ATGCCTTGTGAATAGAAGCCTCGATCTTTTTGTATTGAAGACTTGTCCTCCATTTTAACAAAGTTTAATGTAAAAAGCAGTGGAAATGAAGAGCATTTCTCCTCAAGTCATATATATCTCATGTAAACCTAATCCATCTTTTCATGTAAATTCAAATTACACTAATTTACATTATATTTTTTTAGTTAATATACTTACATTATAATTTTTTTCATGTAAATCCACATACTCATATAGTTAATATACTTACATTATATTTCTTTCATGTAAATCCACATACTCATATTAATATATGAGCATCAATAACATGTATGTATTCATTTAAATCCTCTCATAATAACACACAACATGTAAATCATTATCTTTATAATCAAACAATCTCCTTTTTTATGTAAATCCATGCATTAATAACCATATATTATATAATTCTTATGTAAATACATGCATTAATAACCATATATTATATAATTCTTATGTAAATACATACATTACTCAAATGGTTGGGTAATACTTGTGTTATATCCCACCCATTAATAAGACACATACTTTTCCTCCATTTAAGCAAAGCTCTAGAAATACACTATAAAGAAAGAAGTGAGAGTGAAAAAGAAATATATGAGTTATATCCTTAAATATATAACATTATATCCTTATAATATTAACCCAATCTATGTTATCACATAAATCCACATTATATTCTTCCAAGTTAATATAGTTTTAATAAATCGTACGAATATCTTTTTTCTGTAAATAAACACATAATAAAACATGTAAATAAACACATAATAAAACATGTAAATTCTTTTCGTTATACTCATGTAATATTTTTCTTATATAAATTCATCCATTAATAATCTTATATTATATCCTTCCTATATAAATTTATTTAGTAAACAATATGCATCACACCTTCCTATATAAATTTATTTAGTAAACAACATGCATCATACCATTATTATTCTTGTGTAAATCTCCAAGCATTACGTTAATAACAAGAAATATAATTGCACATCCACTCATACCAATACACATTACATCTTTATCACTCATGTAAATCCACACATCAATAACACACAATAGTATGATTCAAGTCATACAATTAGATTAATGCTAATATGTTTGCATTATATCATTTTTAGATAAATGTCTATCCATTACATTAATAACTAGTAACATGTAAAATCTTACTTTCATATTCTTTAGTCTTTATTGTATGATTTGTGAAATCTAGTTTCTTGTAAAGAATATATTAATAGATACAAAATAAATTTGGAAGATTTGATTGAGAATTTGTATGGTACTGATCTAATCAAGTTTTGTAGCTCTCAATATCTAATCATTTACAATGGTTTAATGAAGTGGTCGAAATCTAACCAAATGACTTGTATTTGTGGGTCGAGTAGCAACGTTATGGATTACGCGATATCAGATATACTTGTATACAACCAAATAGTAAATTTTATCCTTTTAAATGACCATGAGCCTGACTATAATCATTGACCTTTAACACTGACTCTAAATTTCATCATGAACGAAAACCTCATTGAAGAGAACTCTAATAACCAAAGGAACTTGGTTTTTGACAAAAATAAATACAATCACTTCTTAAAGGACTTAAACTCTAAATTAAATCCTCTATCAGATAATAACAATATCAAAGACCTTTATCATAATTTTACAAGAACCCTCTCTACTTCCATAAAAAAAATCTCTATCAAAGTGTTGTGTAAAAGGAAAAATAGAATTTCCAACCCCTGGTATGGTGATGAGTGTAAACTTGCTAGAAAATTCATTAGGAATGCCTCTAATGAGTCTTTGAAATCTGATAAGATTAATAGATATAAAACCCTAATTAAAAGAGAAAAAAGGTATTACATAAATTGAAAGAAAGAGAAGCTTTTGCGCCTATCTAAGATATATCCAAAGAAATTTTGGAGGTAAATTTTGACTCATAAAACTAAATAAATGGGTATGATTCCCCTGGCGGATTGGAATTCCTACCTTAAAAATATTTATGAATCCTCTAATGTTCCAGACAACATTCCAAACGTTTCTATAGAGGATGAAGTTTTTTCTATAGAAGACATAAATTTTGGGGTTAAACAACTCGCAAAATGGAAAGCTAAGGACATCAAAGGCTACCAAGTTGAAATATTAAAAATTGGAGGGCCTATCATCATCCCTCAAATACACAAGCTCTTCAATTTATCAGTCAAGTAGGGATTCCCTAAACCATGGACTCAAAGCCTCATTGTACCTATTTTGAAAAGTGGGGATAAAAGCAATCCCTCCAATTATATGACTATTATGATTAGCCCCATTTTAGCCAATATATATGAAAGTGTTTTGGAAAAGAAGATAAGCATATGGATAGAAAGACATGGAAAAAGAGATAAAGAATATGTCGGTTTTAGAGTCTATCATTCAACTGTGGACCACCTTGTCACACTTAGGATCATTATAGATGAGTGTCACAAAAATAAACCCATCTCTTTTGTTGTTTCGTTGAATTTAGGAAATATTTTGACATTGTCCATGGGACTAACCTTTGGAATAGCTTAGAAGAACTAAAAGTTCCCTCCAACTTGAGAGTTGTTGTGGTACAGTTGTGTGAAATTGTTATTTCTAAGTTTAGGAGCACCGAGGGATGGTTGGAAGAAGTTGATTGTGATATTAGATTCAAGCAAAGTTGTTCTTTATCCCCTACCTTTTTTGGCATATACATTGACAAGTTAGAAGATAGTTTGGAAGCTGCAGGTTTTGTTGGACCCACTCTTGCTAGTATAGTCATTATCCTTCTCTTATGTGTTAATGATATTGATCTTATGGAAAGGAATCCCTATGACCTCAGAAAGTAGCTTATAATCCTCTAGGACTTCTGCTCTAGTATAGGGATGACAGTGAACAATGAAAAAACGAAGGTTATGATAATTAAATCCAAAAACATCACCTATAATAGTTTCATGTATGACAACAACAACTTGGAGGAAGTGCCTTCATACAAGTATCTTGGAATCGATATTCATCACAAGCTCAATTGGAACTACAACATTGAGAAAAGGATAAATGGAGGGTGCAAAGCTTATTATGGGCTTGCAAATAATTGTAAATCAACAAACCTTTGGCTATGGGATAAGAAAAAGCTCATCTTTGAGACTCTTGTCGCTCCTATTATCTTATATGGATGTGAATTTTGGGGATGCAACATCTTTTGAGAATCTTGGAGAAACATATAGTAGATCCAAAATAATTTTATCACTTATAATCTCAAAATTAAAGGCAATACACCCTATCCTACCCTCCTCATAGAAGTGAGCCTTTGCCCCCATTGAGAGCACAACTATGATTAGGTACTTAATGTACAAGAACAAGACAAAAAACATGGATGACACAAAGCTCCACAAAATTTCTTTCTAGCCAAAATCACCAGCGACTTAAAAGTGGATGGCATAATGATGCCAAGTATTGGCTAAATCATTAGGGAATAAAGGAAGAAGTTATCATGTAGAATACATATGACATTAAAATATAATTAAATATAAATTTAAGGAGAATCTTTGGTTCCATAAAGAATTAGAGAATAAAATAAAATTAAGATACTATAAGGAGGTGGTTAACCCTAATCTTGAAGATCAAAAGTATCTCTTTGTTTGACTAGTCTAACAAAGAGAATCAATGTTGCTAAAATACGAACTAATTCTCATTAGATGGACATTGAGCAATACCCAAAACACCATGGCATGAAATAATATGTCACCTTTGTGACACTCAAAGGGTTGAAGATGAAAAACACTTTGTATACCCAAATCACTTCTCAAATTCAAAATATTTGTCACAATACAGACCTTCCTAACCTTCTAAGTCATCAAAACTAGAGTAATCTCGAAATGCATCTAAATAACATTATCACCTAAATAACATTATAAAGAAGTTCAATAATCTCTTACTTTTCTTAAAGTCCTTTAACCATCATCATTATTATATATAGTTTATTAAATTCACTATATAATATTATTGTTAATTTTTGTTGTTTAAATTTTTATTATTTAAATTTAAATGAACCACTTATATATATATATATATATATATATAAATGGTTACACTAATATTTTTTAATATTGATTATTTTTGGGGGTGTGAATTTCATGTCCATTGACTTCGACAAGAAACTGCGTATACATCTATCTTAGATTTGAACGACAACATATACTTTATAGTTTATCACTTTATTTGTGCTAGTTCACAATCAATCCCATCGCAAAACTCAAGTGGCGCGGTAACATTATTTGATATAATTAGAACCAAACAAATTTAACATTTAAATAAATTACACTTATTTTTAGTTTATTAAAAAAATATATATATATATTACACTTATTTTTAATTTATTAAAAGCATATATAAATTGTTTTATTATTCTTTTCGTGGCATCGGCATATCAAAGATACGATTCTTTTATTGAAATTTGTGATGAGACACATATTTCACGTGGAAAAGATAAAGCAAATGTTCAGTGAATAAATTCTTTTATTGAAATTTATGATGAGACACATATTTCACGTGGAAAAGATAAAGCAAATGTTCAGTGAATAATTTGAGTAATGGAATCATGTATTGATTTTGGTTGTAAATATTTGAAATATTATATATGTTTTTCGAAAATGTAATAATTTATTATGTGTATGTTATGAGGAAGGTTATATTGACATTTTGTGTAATTATATGTGTAGATATATGCTTCTCTTATATATGGAGATATAGGTAGTATAAGGATGTCATTTTTCTTTTTGGTATTTTAGGAGTGGAGGTACAATGTTCGATGTTAACTTAGTGAGACATGTATTTTTTCTTTGAGACATTATGGGATACATAAGAAGGCATTCATGGAGGTACCTAAGGAGGGACTTTGGTGAATAAGGAGAGACTTTAGAGGGGTTGTTGGGATGTTACAATAGTTATAGGTGTTTATGACAATGGGAACTTGTTTTGGTTATATTAGTCATTGTTGGGTTGTTACACTAGTTATAAGTGTTTGTGGTAATGCCAACGTGTTTTGGTCACACTAGTCATTGCTTAGCATTTTGGGTATTAATGACATTGCCTCAACACTATTTATAATTTTATTTTATGGTGATTGAGTATCAACCTTGGTTTTCTCTTTGGTGCCCTATGCATTGGAATTTATGTTTGTGCCATTGATATCTGTCCAATGAGATATTTGTTTAGGGTCATGAGTGAATTAATCTTGCTATTGTTCTTCTTATTCCTGTTATGGATTCTAGTATAATGTCATACTATAGATGTGATTATTGCATATTAGCAATTATCTTTAGTCCAGCAAATCCTTGAGGTGTGTCACATAACCTTACTCCACAAGTATCTTACTTAGTCAATAGCCATATGGTGAATTATTCCTACTTGTTATGACTATATCCTTGCTTAATAGTTACCAATGAGACATAGTCATTTGATGTGTCATGAAACACATAGTTATAAGTATGTTATGAATCCAATACTTAAAATAACATTATAAACTTGCACACATACAATGTACTTATATGTTATGAACCCAATACTTAAAATAAAATTATAAACTTACACACACAATACTCTCAAATTGATGATAATAATGAACTACACAATGATTCCTTATCTATGAAAGGATCAACTCTCAAGCAACCCATATATATATATATATATATATATATATATATATATATATAATTAACTCAGAATGTGACAGACTTTATGCGTATTTCACTGCGGGTTTGGAGGGACGCGATGACTTGGCAGTTTGGAAGGAGACTGGTGGGGTCTGGGGCGATCATGTAATCGTGAATCCTAGGATGGATGTCATCATTTTGGGGCTAACATTGACAGAGGATGTGGTGGGATCAGAGCCTTTGTTGTCAGGTGTGACAGGTTCAGGGTTTACCTCCATGGGAGATTTGTCTTTTACAGGAGGTTTGGGTTTCTCCTTGGGTTGGGAGGGTGAACCCTCACGATACTCCGGTCTAGGTGGAGGATTTGAACGGGGATTGGAATTTGATGTGGGGAGGTAGGTTCAGGGAGTTGTGAACCTGCTCTTGGTAATCCAGTCGAGGGGAGTTTGTGGGGGTCTAGGCCAAAAAACTTGGTGGATTTTAGTACACCTTTGTTTTTCTCGCTGTCAACTTTACTGGACTTAAAAAACTCTCTGGGCGGTGAGGGGGGTTTTGGGGGTGTCTCGACATGAGTTGGAGATATTGGTGATGGGGGTAAGGTTCTTGAGAAAAGGGTGGAAAACCCTTCACAAGATCCTCTGAGGTCGGAATGGCATTTAAAGGGATAGAAGGGAGTTGTGGGCCGTCTAACAACTTCTTCAAAATCCATTCGGTGTGCATGTGACAGGAAATGCACTGAGAAGGTTGTTTTTGAGGAAGATATTGATATGGATAGAGTGGTTGACCTCACAAAGTTGGCGGTGGTTGGTCGTGTAAGGGGAAAAAAGTTGGGTATGGAATTTCTGAAGGAGTGGATATCCAAGAACTGGCTAAAGGATATCACTAAGATGCCACTCATACATATACTTCCACGGGGCTGATTTACCTTCATTTTCTCCTCCAGGGAGGATGTAAATTGGGTTTTGTTGAAGGTGTGGACTATGGTTGATACACCTGTTATACTTAAAACATGGACTCCTACTTCTAGTGTAAAGAATGAAAAGGTTGAGGAGGAACCTATTTGGGTTAGGTTACCAAGTCTTCCAATGTAGTTCTAGAATCCTGCTAGGTCTGTTACAATTGGCAATATGCTAGGAAGTTATATAGAATTGGATATGTCTTTCGAAGACACTGGACTTATCACAGTGGCATAGATTTTAGTAAGGTGACACAAACGCGCACTACCCAGGGGCACGTCCGCTCACATAGGACCTTCCTCTCTTCTCGGCCCAAAGAACTCAAAGGTTCTCCTAATTCCCTATCGAGAATCTTCCTACCCACAGATTCTCTTCATCGCGCGATCCCCTTCCTTAACTTCTCGGAGGATCGGAACTCGCGACTTCGTGAGTCCAAAGGTTATACACTGGGTTCTCGGATCCCCAAGACCCGATGGTCAGTCAACTCGCTGACTTTCCCCTGAGGGATTTCGCTACTCGCGATATCAACCTTTGGTTTTCCAACCTCTGATATCCGAGGTGCCGAAACTCGCGACCATGCTCCCTCGTGACTTCGCTTCTCACGAGGTCAAGTTCTCGAGCCTTTTCTCGCGAGGTTCCGATGCACGAGCCCACGTGCGGATCCAACGGTCCTCCCACGATCTGGATCCAACGACTATTCACCTCCTCGTGCCTCACATCCTCGTGACTCGGAATACCCAATGGTTGGGCTCTCACCCTGCGAGCTCCCGAGTTCGCGAGATCCTTAGATCTCCTCCACCTGTCCTTCTTAGATGGACGCTCCTGAACCGTTCACCACTTCGCTGCCTCGTGACCTCGCGTCTCGCGACTTTTAACACCAAACACTTGGGTGTTCACCCTGCGAGCTCCCGAGATGCGAGGTGCCACCTGTCCACTGGGCAAATCCTGTGGATCCACCCTATCCTCGGTGTAGTCAAGATCTCGCTTCTTGCAATCTCGTGACTCTCCTTACCAAACTTAGGACACTTTCCTCATGAGGGCCCGATAGATGATCTCATGAACAATCCAATGGCCCTGACTAACTTGGATCAACGGTGCTGCCCCTCCTGAGCTTTGAATCCTCTCCACGCCTGCGCAGTAACTACCTTGCACCTTTGGAAGATCCAACGGTTCTCAGAACCTCGTGAAATCTCTTCTGAAGATTTCGTCCGTTCGTTCTCCCCTCGAGGATTCTGCGAAATAAAGGAGTGTCTCTCCACGAGACGTGTTTGTTTGTTCACCAACCTGTGACGCTTTCCTCTGACTTCCAACGACAGATTTCCTGCACTTGTTCTTCGGTGAACTCGAAGGCCTATACCTTCTGAGCTTGTTCTCGACTTCTTAAGTCCTTCAGAGAACTTCTTGCGCGCACTCCTTGCGGCAAATCTTCCACAACGTCTAAGTGTTGAAGTTGTTTGACTCTGCGCAACTCTTGCAACAGTAGTCTTTGATTCCCTTTGCTCAGATTCACAACTGAGACTTCTTCTTTATCCTGTGCACTCCTTGCACGGCTTCAACAACCCACTTCCACTTCTGGGTGAATGAGAACAAAAGTTAAACTACTGAGCCTTCATTAACGCACTCCATGTGGATGACTTCAACTGCACACTTTGCAGGAATCTCCTGGCTCAGATAGAGAAACAGTTGAATATCAATCTCTCTCCCTTCTAGACTTCAGGTTGAAACATGAAATCACATGCACAGCATATACAAAGCAATGCATAACGAGAAAGCAAACATTCATGAGCATAACCTCAATACACAGAGAAAACAACACAAACCATGTGCTTGAATCAAAGCTTCATTCTATTAATTCAAATGTCTGTACATGGGTGTCCTTCATACAATATTCTTTGCTTTCTCTCCTCTTCTCCTGAATGCTTCTTCTTCTTCTCAGATACGTTACAATGATACAATGAGGGTGTCTATATCCGTTTTCCCTCTCGAACTCTAAACTATCAAATCTAGACTTAACATCTTATCTACCAGTATTAACTAGAGTAAATGCCTCCTATCTACCAAAGGACGAGAGCTTAAAGTCTCAAGGTCCAATACAATATACAAATGCGCTTTCATAAATGGTTCATTAAAGACTTGTGCTACAATCCCAAAGCACTTCAAAAATTTGGGTTTGTTTATCCAGCTGATCTCCGCTTGATGTGTTGGCTCACTTGATGAGTTGGCGATGCTCCTGCATCATACTCCTCGGCTTGAAAACTTTCATGGGATCCTGTCCATGAGCTCCTACACGGTCTATCCATGCTTTTGAATCACTGCTTCAGTCTCCCAGTTGGTATCTTCCACTGGATGGTTCTTCCATTTGACCAGATACTTGAAGTATTGCTTCCGCCTGGTCTTTTTGCTCACCCTCTTGTCAAGTATATGCTCCATATATGGCTTCTCTGCAATCGGCATCTACTTCTGCCACTGGATCTTTGGCTGTTCATCACTTCCAGCTCCTGCTTCTTCAGTCTTATATGGATATAAGTCTGAGACATTGAATGTTGAAGATATTCTAATCTCATCCAGCAACTCAATTTCATAAGCATTTTCTCCCAATTTCTTCAGGACTCTGCATGGCCCAATTTTCTTCATTTTTAGCTTATTGTATGTTCCCCTTGGGAACCTTTCTTTCCTCAGATGTGCTAGAACTAGATCACCAACTTCGAATTGAAGTTGTCTCCTATGTTGATCCGCTCTGCGCTTATATTCCTGGTTTGATTCCAGCAATCGCTCCTTCACCCTGTTGTGAAGATCTTTCATCGCCTCTGCGAATTATTCAGCGTTTGCACTCTTAGTCATTATCTGCTCTGAATCCCTCAGTTCAGATACTCCTCTTGGCTGCCTGCCATATACAATCTCAAATGGGCTTTTTCCTGTGCTCCTGTTCACTGAATCATTGTAAGCAAACTCTGCCTGTGGCAACACATTGTCCCAACTGCTATGGTGCTCTGTCACCAGACTTCTTAATAAATCTCCCAGACTTCTATTGACTACCTCTGTTTGCCCATCCGTCTGAGGATGATAGGCAGAACTAAACATCAAGTTAGTTCCCATCTTCTTCCAGAGTGTCCTCCAGAAATGTCCAATGAATTTTGTATCCCTGTCCGATACTATGCTTCTGGGTAAACCATGAAGTCTAACGATCTCCTTGAAAAACAAATTTGTGATATGAGTCACATCTCTAGTATTCTGACATGGGATAAACTGTGCCATTTTGGAAAACCTGTCAACCACCACAAAGATCGAATCATGTCCTCTTTGCGTCCTAGGCAATCCCAATACAAAATCCATGCTGATTTCATCCCACGGTCTCTCAGGTATGGGTAATGATTGATAGAATCCCGCATTCTGCTTCCTGCCCTTTGAATGCTGGCAAATTCTACATCTGTCGACAAACTTTTTGACATCTGTTTGCATCCTCGGCCAAAAATATGCTTCGTTCAGCTTTGCAAACATTTTGTCGTGGCCAAAATGCCTTGCCAAGCCTTATGCTCATGAATGTTTTCTTTCTTGTTATGCATTGCTTTGTATACGCTGTGCATGTGACTCCATCTAAACTTCAAGATGCATTTTCTTAGGCGAATAATATGTAGTGTCTTGTCCTTTTGATTATTCAATACTCCTTTTGAATGGTGGTACCAGCTAGTCTAGTCGCATGCACATACAGGTTGGGAATTAGTAAGAAGATTCATCACCTTTCTTGCTTTTCTAACTACTCCCATGCTTTTATATTGACCTATGTGTGGCAAAAGTATGTAAATGTGGAATATGTGATGTAATTAATTGTTTATCTCATCTATGTATCTATGTGGTATAATTATTGGTTTTGGTTTGCCTTTTATAAGGAATTTGTGGTGAGATTATTAGTTATTGTTTTCCAGGTGGAAATTATAGTGCAAATATTAGTATACATTGTCTATGTAACATAAGTGGTGTAAGTTCTTTCATGGGAAGTTTGTAGCACACATTCACTTTATGTTCTATGTGTGTCTTGCAAGATAGGTGTCTTCATGTGACTATTATTGATTATAAGGAGCACACTAAAATTATTTATATATATGATTGTTTATTGATTCGACATATGTTAATGTTGTAGAGTGTGTGTGGGTTATTGAAGTATAGTTGGGTCTCATAGTAAGGTTCTATAGTAAAATTATCAATCGATGGGAGGTACTTGGATATACAAATAAATATGGTGGAAAAATGTATTTGTTGGCAATAAAATCATACCTTGGATTCCAAAATTAGTACAATAATAAAGTTTATTAGCATTTGTATTTTTAATACCTTAACAAGGGTAAAGTCTCATTCGAGATACTAATGAACATTATAGAGATAAATGTCAATAATAAGAAAAAATAATATGCAATTTTATGCATTCTTCATACGCTTAAGATAAATATAAATAACACATAAAATTTCAAGAGGAGGAACCATCACATGTTTCTTTGTATTCATTCCATAAGATAAGTCCATACCTGATTCCTTATTCCATACAAATATCAAGGGGTTTGAACCCTTATCTAATCTTCTTCCATATAGTCACCGATACTAAGGACTACATTCAAGAGCCAACTATGCAACCCTAATCCTTCCATTCACATTTCCCTATATATAACTCTAGATTAGTTATAGTTGGTTACAAAATAGTTATAACTTCCTATAGCTCAACCTTTCATTGCATGTAAAATATAGTGTGTTGATTCTAATTAAAATATTAATCTCTGGAATGCAAAAATGTGCACATATGCTAAAATTTGGCATGTAGGGAGAAATTGGTTGTGTAAAGCCTAGTTGCGCATAGAAATTCAAAACTGTGAACACTATGATCATCTCATCCCCAAGACAATCAAACTTATCCTTACAAAATGGACACCACCAAAGGAAGCTCTTTCTTCACTTATCCAATGAACTCGTTGAAACTCTCAGTAAGGCTATCATATGAATTCTCTAAAGTCTCCATCTCCTACTAAAACTTTGTAACTAACTCTAAAGTAGTTATTTCTTTATTTGGCTTGATATATTCACAAATATGAAGAGCTGCAAAAATTTTAGGTTGTACATTTGTCAAGCATGTGTGCTTCTTATCTACATTCTCCTAAGATTGTGCCAATATGCTAGTAAGTTGATGTTGCTTAGAGCATGTTGTGGAAATTTTCTTAATCAAGGTAGTCACCTCAACCACGATCTGCTTGGAGACGCTCATTGGTAATTCCCAAATGGCTTGTTGTTTCTCTGAAAATTGTGCTTCCCATTGTTTGTTCTTGTCATCCTTAGTGCACACCTTGAGAGCATTCTATAAATGGGTCTAGAATTGAAAACTAGAGTCCAACTAGGCCTAAAATCCTATCTGCACTAGCCTTCATTTTCTAGAACAAGTATCCTACTACTTTGATCTTGTTAGCACTTGGTAAATTTCCTAGAGGTTGAAAGAGAAGAAATCCACAAAGGTAACTTTATCCAACCACTTTTAAAGCTGGGATCTAGCCCTTCTAGCTTCAAAGAGGGATCTCTCTATATGGTTTAGCTATGTTTCAATTTTAGATATTAGGCTAGGTAAATAAATTTGTAGGTTATGTTGTCAAAGTGTTTTTAAATTGGTTGAGACAGTCTACACTTCCATTGGGCTATGGGGTCTTTATTTAATTAAATATGAAATACCACCAGAAACGAGAAAAGAAAACTTCCACAGGGCGAGATAATATACTCACTAGATCTTTAATAGCTTAAATGATGGATGGAAGAAAAGATGAGAAAGATAAATTCAACTAAGAAGCAGTTAAGAATTTCTTAATTGAAAACATCAGAAGATAAACATTAAAATCTTTAAAGTTGAAAACAGGGTATCCCAAGATAAATCCTGCAACATACGTTACTCTTAAAGATTAGTTTTAGAAAACAAAATGATCACAAAGCAAGAAAAACATTCAACTTAGAGAATAACATCACCAGTGAATACACGCAAGAATCCTGTAAAAGTGCCTCCTTTTTATTAATGGCAGATCTCTTCAAAAATTGTTACAATTTGATAGCTTTAGGGTGTAAAGATCAACAACAACCAATACTTCGAAAGGTGAAGTATTTATAATTCAAATTACAACCGTTCCTGTCATAACTGATCAGGACGTGCTCATTCTATTTTTAGACTAACTAATTTAACTAATCAAAACCGCTTGATGACTTGGTGCAATTGCACGCGGAAATCCTGGGTAGACCATTGATGAAGTCCTTCGCATAACCTCATCTGACTGGACAGGTGACTGGATCTGGATAGCTCATCTGCTAATCGAGCAGATCGCAGAGTTCCTCCCATCTGATATGACTCGGCACAGTGACTTTGTGCAGTCTCCGATACACTTCGTCCATCTCCGTATACTTAGCGAATGTGGGCTTAGTGAGGAAAATGTATCGAATCTCGTGTTGGATGTTGATGTCCAACTGAAGGGCATCCAGGAAAGCTTTGTCGGTGATGCTCCCTTGTATGCCTGCAAACTTTGAACTGTCCTTGGACACCTCAGCCAATCTCTTCTTGTAATCCGGGAGTGTCATTAGTTTATCATTAATGACCTTCAGACCAGGTAGGCCTTTCTTTTGGAGAGCATCAATCTTATTGAAGAACTTTTGTACCCCCTGGTCCATGATCTGAATCTTTTCTTCTAGCTGAAGCATTAGACTTCTCTTGGTCAAGACTCTCTTGTCCTCAAGGATGGTCTCTATTCTGTCTTCTATCTTCAGCTCTTCTATCTCTTCTCTGGTCTTAGAATTGAGGAATTTGATGATATCATTTGCCTGAGTTGGTCTATCTCCCAATTCTACTCTGATCTTCTCAATAGCTTATTTACTCCTCTGGACCAACTCGTTCTACTCGAACATGATTTGGATCATGGGCCAAATCTCATTTATGGACTTTGTAATCTCTGTCCATACATTCTCTTTGACCTCAGCCAAAGTCTTCCCTGCCATTGTTTTCTTTTGGAGCTGCTGTAGTTCCTTCTTGAGCTATTCAGTTACCTGCTTTTCTTTAGAGAGACTGATTTGGAAGGAAGTTTTGAGTTCTTGGAGGTTCTCAACTTCCTTCTTAAGCCTGCTAATTTCTGTCTCCTGCAGGTTCATCTTTTCCATGGATTTGGCGAGATCGGTTGTTCCCTCTTGTGGTGTCACTGGTGTTGCAGATGGGATTGTTGTTACTGTTGTTGTGCTTGTCCCTGAGATTGGGATGGCAATCATTGGAATGGCTTCCATAGACTTCAACTGCTCTTTCTCCTTTAGCAGTTTCTCCATTTCTTCTTCCATTTCTTTGAGCTGGGCGTTCTGCTCCATGAGAAGCTTGAGCATTTCGTCCTTCTCACCTTCTTTCTCTGCTATCTCCTTCGCCTGTGAGTCCTTTGTAGGCGGGAGCTTCAGATGTTTCCTCAAGGAGGCGATGTCTGCATTTTTCTTCTTTATCATCTCTTTTTCATCTTTGGCATTCGAAGGATCATAGCCGAACTTGAGGACCAACTCCTCCAAAGTTTTGATTCTATTGCCCTTCGCGAAAGAAGATATCTTCTCCAGCTTGAGCTGCGTTTGAGCATTGTTGAGCGACACCTGTAATTTTGCTGCAGAGGCAGAAGCATGTGCCAATGTGTGAAAAACCATCTCCCCTGTCTGTTTATGCAAATCCATCTGATCTGCTGGGTGCACGTCCTTCGTCTGGAACTCGAAGGTGGCTCTCTTGTAGTCTGTGATTACCTTGGGATCTGGTACCTGTGCCTGTAGGAAGGCCATGTGCATCCTGCCTCTTTCTGTGTCAAATGCAGATAGCAGTCTATGCTGCGTGGTGGACGACTGCTTACGAAACTGGGCATAAGTACTGCTGGTGAGGGTCTGGTTCCTTTTCTTGATCAACTCGTACTTCTCAAAAATGCCCAACTTGGGCCCGGTCTTGCCTGGCTGAGTATCTAATGGAGAGTCTGTGGATTTCTTTGGCACTACTGTGGTGATCTCTTTATACAGGCTTGAACTGAAAGGTGGAATGACAGGTTTGACCCCTGTGGTAGGTGGGACTTCTATTTCTCCAGTTGGACCAGGAACTGTGGTTGTCTTTGGCCTTTTAGTGTGCATCTGGAATTCTTCAGAAGATATCTCTGTGACAGGCGAAGATGAATCCTGTCGAGGCCTTTTTTACTTAGGGACCTAGGGTGTGGTCGTTGGTGGCACAGTGGTCGGGAGAACCTGTTGTTCCACTTCGATCAAGGTGTCAGGCACCCACACCGTCTGATTTGCGAATTTTTCGATCTAGGGCTTGGACTCATGAACATACGGGATGTTTTTATTTTTCACCCGGATTTCTGAAATGATCCCATATGGATCATAGTGCCATGGGAAAATCAAAAAGAATTTCATTTCTTTCAACATTCTATCAGCCTCTTCCCCGGTGCCTCGACTGTTGCAGATGAAAGAGACAATCTGCCCCTTGATTCTCAGTTGCTGCTTTTTCTTCAGGGAAACAAAATGAATGTCATCTGAATTCATGATCTGCCTTATATACTCTAACGCAAAGATTCTTACCGGCACATACTTTGGCAGCTTATAGGGTGCCAATTCGCACCCGAAAACTCTAATCTCGGTGTGGTTTTGATACAGGAACCAGTCCCCCATCTTTGTGTTGTCCGAGAGATGTAGAATTCTCTGAACCTCATTGTTTATTCATGGCTTGGGCCTGCCACTCAACATGCTTACCACAGGGTGGTAGAAAAGATCAATAAATTCCTTGAAGCTATACTCTGTGGATTTATGCTTCAGCAAAGAAGTCCATGCTATGACTGGCTGATGCCTTCCATCTGCGTCCATCTTCTGCATGGAAAAACTGAATTTATCCACTTGAAAGTAAACAAACATGTATGCCAGTATAGACGAGTATCTGAACATGCCCTCCGTGCCAAAATTCACGAACTGTTCGTGAATATTTTTGGCCAAGAAGGTGTTGTAATCAAACTGTGTTGTAGGTTTTTCATCATTGGAGAAAATGGATAGAAAACCCAGGATGGGCTCATCTACCCACTGGTCGGAATAGTAACCTAACAGGGCACAAAGAGAGGAAATGACTTGGTTTCCCTTGGTGGAGAACATGGATGACAGGTAAGGTGGATTGGTGGAAGGGAATTGAGCGGAGGTGGAAAGGAACAACTCGAATATTTGAGCTCTCTGGGAAAAGGTCATCTTTTGATACAACTCTGTAAGGATCTCTAGGTTGAAAGGAGGAGCGGAATCGGCATGGGGAATTTGCATCATTTGGTCAATGTCTTCGGGAGTGATGAAGAACATGACGTCTCCGGATGAGGAGACGACGGACCTCTGGTCAGGAATATAATGGGCTTGGCATTTGAGGGCGAATTTGGGGAAGTGGTGGATCTGGGGAAAAAGGTACAGGGGAAAATTGGACTCCCAGAGTCCAATTTCATCGCTCTGGTCCAAGAACACCTCCCTGAGCCATGACTGGACATCTGAGAAATCGAAATCGCATATGGTATTTGTGATCAATCTGTCTTTGTCGACCAATGGTATTTTGTCCAGGTCAACAGGAGGTGGGAGAAAAGGATTCTCCTCTCCTTCTTCTTGTCTTGGCTTTGGCACCATCTCTGCAACAGTACCTACAATAAACACTAAGTTAGTGGGGTCGACTGACTGTGGATGAAGGTGACGGAAAAGCAATGGAGGCGTAAGAGGTAAAATTTCTGGTGCGATGGACGAATAGTGAATGAAGGGGGAAAACGGTAGTTTTATTTAAAACTGGGGTTGGTTGGGCACGGGAGACAGGTCAGAAGGATAACGGGTAGGTTATCCCGTAATAAATGGACAACGGGCCACTTGGGAGTGAGATGGCAGGTGACGGTGGCCAAAACATACGGACGGGTGACGTGGAGGCTAGGGATTGGAGGTAAAAGTCGCAATAGGGCATCGGTCATGAGTGAAAAGGGTAAGGGACTGACAACAGTGACTGAAAACAGTTATGGGATGGGGACATAACTTGGGAACAAGCGGAACAAGTGGCATCAGTGGAAGATGACGTCCCTGAGTGATGGAGGCTGTCAGATGGCATATGGTGAAAAGACTTCGGGACCAATAGATTTATGCCACCTATGACAAGGGGCCCGTCGGAGGGAATATCCATTCCAGAACCCCCCCTTTGATTAAAAGCAGAACATCAGGGGGGGTCCGAAAACCTTTTTAGGTCGTTGATCTGCGCGCCCGTTTCCAGGCCGCATATCTTAGCGTGCTCTTTAATACTCATTCCGGACCCCCCCCCTTCATTAAAGGCAGAACAAACAGGGGGGTCCGGAATCAAATCTAGACCGTGGATTCACGCGCTCGTTTCTGGACTGTCCAGATCTACGCAAATCTTATCGTTGATTCCAGACACCCCCCCCGGTTAAAAACAGAATGGTCGGGGGGTCCGAAAAGCTTTGTGAGCTGTAGATCTGAGCGCCATGATCTAGACCGTCAAAATGTGCAGGAAGCATAAGATGGGAGCGAAGAACACCTGCGTTGGGGAAAAAAAAACTTAGGATAAGGGTGTTTTATGGGTTTTTTCCCCCAAATTTCAAAAAGACACCACCATGGGGTTTCGAACAAACTATTCTTAGGCATTTGAGACATGGTGTAACATCTTTCATCAAGCTAGTTTTATTGGGGTGAAACAAATGAAGCAAATAACCTACATGCTAACCTATCTTCCTAGGACAATTAACCCAGATTAAACTATTGGGTTAAGAAATTACTCTAACCTAAGGGCTATCTGACCAGGATTAGACAGTCTGGTTAGATTTATTCACTACTCTAACCTAAGGGCTATCCGACCAGGATTAGACAGTCTGGTCAGATTTATTCACTAACCTATCAACATTAAATTTAAAAATAACTTGGACATGCTTGAAAGGTATGGCCAAGTTACTATTATTGCATGGGGCTTTCATTTCAATTCTTTTATGCCCTCTTTTTCTTTTTCTTCTTTTTCTTTTTTCTTTTTTCTTTTTCCTTTTTCCTTTTTTCTTTTTTCTTTTTTCTTTTTTATTTTCTTTTATTTTCAAATTATTTGCAGAATGAAAAATCATTTGTCAACAAAAACACTAAATACAGATAATATCCCAGTCACCAGTTGATTCCCATAGTTTATGGGGTTATAACAGATCTATTACTCTAGTTCAAATTATTTTGGTGTTGGCACTAACTTTAGCCTCGCTTGTACTTCTAAATCATGATCTTGGAGGGTTTGGAACACTTGATCTAGCCGATCAATCTTATGTGGCACATAAGTAGGTGGATTTGCCTCCACAAGGATGATTGAGACAACTGAATACAAATCATCAACCACAGTAGTCAAAGGATCATACTTAGCCATCTCCCATGAATGTCTTTCAGTTAACTGTTAATAAGACATTCTAAGATATCTCCATTGATTATATAACTAAGTAATCATTTCAACCACATAACATTATAAATATACTGGAGGGATGACAAAAATATCATGTTTTGTGCATGGGATTTTCTATGAGGTTTATACCAATGTTGAAGTATCATGGATCACAAGGGCTAGAAGGTGTATTTTCAACACCATCCTATTGAGGGGGTTAGATTCCCTTTAACTCAATAGGAGGGATTATGCTATAGGACAAGGCCCAATTAAACTCTTCCCCATTTGGATAGTGTAATCCTCTTGATTAATGGCGTGGAAACAATTCAATGGGATTTAAGATTTGTAAAATTTTTGTATCCTTTGTTCTTTTTTCCATTTTTCAGAAATTGGATTTTTGTATTCTTATAACATAGTTATTACTAAAGACTACTTGAGGGACTAACCTCCTAGGTAAATCACAACAATAATCACGTGCGACTTACAAGAAACAATTATGTTGGCCAGTCACATGAAAGAAAAAGGTGTAAAGAATGTGATTTCTCTTAAAGCTAGCTTTTCCAAAGAAATGGAAATAATAAGTAATGGATTTTAACTGATATATTCCTCCGAGAAATAATTCCTTGAAAGACTTAATAAATAGTTATTCAACATGCATGTAAATTTATGGCTATAGACTTGTCAATAACCAAGAAATAATTCTAGAATTATTGAATATAAAACTAAATCCAAACACTTACTAACATGCAAATTTAAAATAAAATATGAAACTACTTATAGTAGATGCATTCATGGTTTTCAAGATAACTTAGTAAAAGGAAAATCTTACTAGACATCAATGAAAAAACGATAGAGGGCATTAAAATCCACTCTTTAATAGTCGAATACACAATGGTTCAATCCAAATCCTCGACTCTAGAGGAGATTTTCTATTAATTGTCTAAAGTAATTTTTCAATACAATAAAACAAAAAAATATTTTTCCAAAGGTCCTTCACTATGGGGTGAACCTTCTTATTTATATAGATGTATCCAACTAAAAATATCCATTTCGATGATTTAACCAGATAAAGAGTGAATTGAGTCAAGATTACTTAGGCGATCTGGGTGTTTTGTGACTCATGTGCTCATTCATATACTTTTTCCATTGAGAGAAAAGATCAACGTAGTGGTCGTCATATGGGAATCGATGTTGCTCCATCGACATACCTAATGCATGCTTGTTGTCCCAAAATAAATGCACATACTTATGCATTCTGCCAACTAGCTGCTCCAACCGATCAATGACCTTGACTTCATCGACAACATACTTTTGTAGGTGTCCTCATTCAAAAACAATTATCTTGATGACTTTATTCTTGAACTCATTGGCCCCTCACTGTGAACCTGTTGATACTTCATCTATTAGCCAAAATTCTATGGGAGAAACAAAAGTTTGTGATCGGATATCAACCATAGAATGATTCACTTTCTCCCACACTCGATTGCAGTGCTCCCATTCTTATTCAACTTTGTCCCTAGGCTCTTCAAAAATCTCCACCCAGTGCTCTGCTGCCAAATGCATCTAAGCTAGTCGTTCATTCGACAAGAGTTCTATGTTATGGTCCTCTGCAACCTTGTCCTTTTGTACCCCTCTAATGAATTTGACCCAGTCCAGCGCTCTGGTGCCCTTTTCGGTCCACCTACACACCTCTTTGTAGGTTATATTGAGCAACATGGACTCCTCTTGAAGGGCGAGTGCTTTCATAACCACATCTTCCTGCACCCTTCGACACTTGTTATGTTCCTCCAGTAGGTATTTCTTCAATTTTCCCACCCTTCCAACTTCTTGATAATACTTCACTTGATTCTTTAGGGAGGCTATCTCTAACCTATCTTGTTCTATTTATCTTTCTTCTATTATTGATTTGTCAAGTGACATATGGAAGATGGCTAGTCCTACTGAATAAAGCTAACTCATATTTGATTTTTAGTGTGTATGATCACCTCCTCTAAGGAACAAAGTACACTGTTGTCCAATGTAGTATTTCTCTTCCTGTGAGTTCTCTTAACAATGGACCTCCTCTTCCTATCATAGGAAAACAATTCTAAACCAACTACTCCCTCCTCCATTGGTTGAGCTATGGGCTAATCACCCCAAGAAAAAAAATTATTTAAAATTCCAAGAGTATACAAATTTTCTAAAATAGGATCTTGAGCTTGCTCTTTGCATGGAGATTCCTTATCTTTGCCTTTGTCTTGATCATTAATATTATCTTCCTCTATGGAAGTATCATGGGGTTTATCCTGAATTTCTTCCTCTTTCTTATACCCCACATCTAATGAGCCATCCAAAAAACTCTCATCTAGATTACTATCCTCTTTATCATTGTCTGGAGTCTGCTCGGGAATGGTGTTGGTTGCGTCCTCCTTGTTTTCCTTGTTATACTCTACATCTCCTCCACCTGTATCATTTCCATTGTTTTGGTTATGTTCCTTCTTGTCATCTTGATCAGGTTGAGAATCCTAAACATTTGTGTCTCCTCCCTGGCTTCCAGAAAAAAGGTACCTCTAAGTCTTGTCCACTAGGTGGACCTTGATCTTGTTCATTGTTGGTTTATGAGGTGTCATCTTTTTCTTGTTACAGGTATGAACTAACTGAGAGGGGGGGGTGAATCAGTTAGTGTAGATTATTAATAATTTCTCTTCTTTTCTAACTTTGAATCATTAATCTTAGTGGCAGTGAGTCTTTACTGTGAAATCCAGAGTTATAAACATAA
>ML823388.1:20911-32921 GCA_009831015.1 Picea engelmannii
TTTTCCAGCGTCTGTGTTTGCATTTGTGTTGCAGCATGTTTCAGCATCTGTTTTTCATAAACAATCGATTGCCATCAATGACAACCTTGATCATCTGCGCCTTGATCATCTGCGTCATCTCTGTTGTAGCCATATTTCCAACATTTCTGAGTGAGTATATTTCTCACTGTTGTCATTTATTGTTTCCACCTTCTTCTCACCTATTGGTTTTGTTGAGGGTTCCTCTTTTTCATCTTCATTGATGATGGGGACAACAGTATTAACCATATTTTTCTCATCTTTTGTTAAACCAATAAATTTTGTAGGCTTCACAACAACGACGGACCTTTTTTTAGTTTTCCTTTAGCTTCTACTCCTCCTCAACATTTTCTCTATCTATCTGGTCCATCTCCTCTTTCTTTCTTTACTTTTCTTCTTCTTCCAGAATCTTTTTGAGCTCATCGGTCTGTTCTTGTTCTTTATTTTTCTTTAACTCTTATTCTTCCTATCAGGCCTTTTATTCTTGGTATTTTTTCCTTTTCTCTATGTACTCTTTCTTCCTTTGTTCCATTTTTTCTTTCTTCCTCTATTTTGTGAGTACCTTCTATGTTGCATCCTCCTCATCCTTATTTTGCTACTCTTCCTATAGTCTTCTTTCTTCTTCTTGCTCTTTTAGAATTCTCTCTTGCTATGCTTGCAAGGCTTGTTGTTCTTTCTCTTTTTTGAGACTCTTTTTCTTCCTTTTTCTCTTTATAATCTTCCATCCTTGAAGAGGCTTCTATATTGACCATTTTGATATGTTCTTCTTGAGGTAAAGAAGAAATAAATATTTTTTTTTTAGGTTAGCTTTCATCTTCTCTACTTCCTTCTAGTCTTGGGCATATTTAGTGAACAACTCCTCCTGCCACTTCTCATGAGCATATGGCCAACTCAAGACTACCTGCTCAACATGAATTAGAACCAATCCTTTGGGGTCATGATTCCTAACTCTCCCAGTCGTAAATCTATATTCTCGATGCACTTGACCTTCTTGATTTGCATGTTTTGTATCTATTACCATCTAATATCCCACATAAAAGTTGTAAGGGATGAATAGTCCTTTCTCATCCTTTACCAAAGTGGCATTGAATCCCTGCATAATAGACTGGTAGCAAATTTTTCCAACTACAAGTCTTTCAGGTACATACACTGGTAACAGGTGTGGTGGACTAGTATCCCCATAAATACTCAAGTATGTATCTTTCTCCTCTAGGTACCAGTTTCCTATACACGTCAAGATAGTTTTTTCCTAGTTGGATAACATAGGAAACTCTTTCCCAAAGATGAGAAAGTAAATCTAGACCATGAAGAAATCACAGATCTAGGAGTAAAACATCTTATACCTTCTCTCCCATAGCATGTTGAAATACACATGCACTAGCAGCTCGGAGACCTACCAACTGAGTGATAGACCATGGAATGTATTATGGGCACATAAGAGATACAGGAGGAAAGATACCATATGAAAAGTAGGGGGAGAACTAGGTTGTGGTGATTGTGCTTGAATGATCCTTAGACTAAGCTGCTTGGAGATGATACCTCCCCAATTCAACTTCCTTCCCCACATCACTACATGGTAGGCCAATGGTATCCAGGCTTCAAAGAATTGAGAATAGTCTCTTTCCCCATACAATATGCACATAATAATCATGGAAAACACATAGGTTTCCCTCAAACTACTAATTACATACCTCCTTGAGGACTAGTTAACAATATTTTTGTCATCCTTCCACCAATTTCCCAGTATCTTGTTGGTGTCATACTTTTCGTAGAATGTAATAAAAAATTCTTTGGTGAGGGATTAATCTGGTTCCGAGAATTTGTAATAGGTATTGACATCTCGAGGGATAAAATAGCTAGTACATTCTCCCTTATCGTTGACAATCCTGCAATTTTGGGAATTAGTGTGACTGATAACCCGCTCCATTAGTTCTATGTATAGCATGACAGGTGTTCTTGCAATTACAGAGTGTAACATAGATTTCCTAATTGTTGGGAACATCATATCATCCACTTCCTTGAGCTCCTTGAGTGTAACCAATGGATGACCCAGATTTATTGATGATTTGGATTTGACGGTGGATACGTTTCAAAGTTTCATGTGTTTCTTTGTTTGTCACTTCTTCAACACAATTTTTCGTCGACCCTTGATGGTCGCATTGAGTGGTGCATGAAAGTGTGTATTATCATGTGGTCTAATGGACAACACCAACGATTTGATGGATCATCACTACACACATTGTTGGGTCGGGCCACTTGGACTAGTCTCACAAATTTATTTCAAAATTGCATTCCTACCCCTTAACTTGATGCCTTCATCGAGCCAATTTAAAGACCGTTCTATTTTGCCAAAAAAAATCATTCTTCCCCCTCCCACATGATCGATTGGTTTTAAACAAGATTTTTTTTCTTTTTGGGTTTACTTCATGCTTAGGCTATTGTTTAGATGATGATCAAAGAAAACAAAACTCAAGTAAATCAAATAAATCCAAGAAAACACAAACATCTAAATCAATTGATAAATAACAAACAAAGATTGAAAATCAAATTAAAAGTGGTACACTAAAATTCCAAAGAAATTTTAAGGGTGTGTTGAGTTCTCAACAAATGGAAATTCATTGGGTGAAGCAACATCTCTAATCCTATAGTAAGGATTATATCAATTTTAGGGGTAGGACTCCATACGAGACCAAGATACAGAAGTTACTTATAGGTCCATAAGCATATAATTCAGAGAACGACTATGCATGTCCAATGATGTGGAGTTCACCTGAGACCATCCTCATTTCTTTGGACCAACGATTTATTCTCTGCAACAAAACTGAATCTAGTACCACTCGTATGGGAAAATTTGTGATTTAATACATCTTGGTAATCATAAACTCTTCTGTTGTCGCTCCACTACCAATGAGCATCCATAGCCCTGACGAAGTCACCCCGATGTCACATACCTTTCTTTGCCACTAGTGAGCATCCATATCCCCAATGGAGATATCTGCATTCCCTCCCTGACATGCTAATATCTTCTGGAGTTATTTTCCTACCTCATTGCTTTGCCTTTTTCTCTTTTATTTACCACTGTGCATAGTGAATATGTTTATTTTTAGGATATCTTTTGGAAATGAGGAGTTCTTTAGGGATGAGACCAAAAAGTCTAGGAGGATGACATATATTCCTTGTAAAGAGTAATCAATTACTTAGGATTTTGATAACATTCCCTTTTAGGAGTGGTCCCTTCATCAACCTATTGCAACACATAAGTCAAACTTCCCTTCTTTCCATGTTCCCCTTTAGGACTTCCAGAGAACAAGTTAGACAACATATTTCCTCCCCAAATGATATACATATAAGAATGTAAGTACCCCATGACTCATGATCCTAATTGATCTTTGACTCCTTACTTTCATATTGAAAACTAGAACCACTTGTTTCACCAAATTTTGCCAAAATCTAAGACCCATCATTACCCTGCAAAAATTCCTATAATAAAACAAACAAAGAATAAAATGGAGCATCAAATTCATCCCTAAAAATAAATGAAACAAAAGAAAAAGAAAAAAGACTATAGTAAAAAACCACCCAATGACAGTGGCTAGGAGAAAAATCTTTTGAGGCTTTGGACGTTCACAGGAAACGAATCTAGTTCTTCCCCATATTGTGCAATCTATAAGTGCCAACCCCAATTTTCTCAATGAACTAGTAGGGACCGAGCCACAAACTTTGAAACTTAGAGTGATTACCTTTTGGTTCACTTACCTTATCCCATTTCAAAACAAGATATCCATCACTGAATTTTTTTTCTTCATCCTTCTGTTTTTCAAACCATCTCTTTACCAACTGCTGATGTGATGCAAATGTCTGCCTAGCCTTTCCCCTTTCTTATTCTAGCATGAGGAGTGTGTCAATACCTTGTTTCATGCTTGAAAGTGATTGGATCCTAGAGGCATGGGAAAGTTGCGGTGATGGGAGATATATGTTGGTTGGTAAAATGGCCTCTTTCCTATAAACCATAAAGTATGGAGAATTCCCTAGGGATTGTTTAGGGATTACCATATCAACCCAAAGTGCATTGTGTAGAGCATTGTGCCAGTTCTTGTGATTCTACATGACTTTATTTTTTAGGATTCTGATCATATTTTTGTTTATTTATTTTGAGACACCATTCCCTTGCAGGCAATAGTTAGCATAATACCTTAGTATAATCCATTTTTTCAATGCACACTCAGTCAGGAGGGTAGAGGATAAATAAGCAACATTGTAAAAAATAATGATAGATGGTACCCCAAAATTGGTAATTAGGTGTTGTTCCAAGAACTGAATCACCAAATTTTCATTAATATGGGTATGGGGAATGGCTTTTGACCATCGATTGAAGTGATTTTTTGCAGTAAGTATGTACTTGTCTTGTTTACATGAATTTGAGTTGATTTCCCCTATGACATTTATCCCCCATTGCTCAAAAGGTATGGAAATTGTCACTGTTTGCAACGGGATGAAGGATTTTTTCTCTTTACCAACACTCAATTGGTAGACTTTACATGTTTTGACATGTGTATGTATGTCCCTAAACAAAGTTGGCCAATAGTAACCTTCCCTTAGGATTTTATGGGCCATAGTCTCTTTTGCAAAGTCCACTTGTTGGACCATCATGGAGATTTTTCAACACTTTCTCAATGTCTTCTTTCTCAAGAAATATAAGTAATACTCCACCATAATTCTTATGGAATAACATATATTTAATGAGATGATGTTGATAAAATTTCAGTCTAAGGGCTCTTCTCTCCCTAGGTTTTAAATTCTCAAGACATGTGCCATGATGAAGAAAGTAAGAGAGATATGAATACCATGAGTTTTGGCTTAGTGGGATATACAACACTTCACTGCACCATACAAACAATTCATTATCCCACCTTGACTCATTTGGCCGTGCTACGTCTTGAGACTCTGTAGCTAACTTGCATAAACCTTGACCTCTAACTATCTTTGTTGGCTTAATCTCAAGATCAAATTATTGAATGACAGACATCCAGTTTTGTCTCCTCTCACCCATTTCTTGTTTTGTAAATAATGATCTGACCGCATGATGGGGCACTATCACTTTGGTGTGGTTTTTTAGGATGTAATATCAAAAGTGTTTGATGACTTTGTACACAACATAAATTTGTTTGTCAATAGTCGGGTAGTTGAGTTTGGGCCCTTGCAAGTTGGTACTCATGAATGAAATGGGGCCTCATTGTTCTCATCATCTCTTTTTGTTAGGACTATTGCTAGAGATTGATCAGAGCAAAAATTATATAGGAAAAATTCCTTACTAAAATTAGGACTGCATAGGACTGGTGCTTGAGAAATAACAGTCTTGATTTTTTTGAAAGCTTCCTTATTTTCTTTGTTCCATTTAAAATTCACATCTTTTTCAATCATCTTATGTAATGGTTTAATGGCTTCAATGAAATCGGGATTAAACTTTCTTACAAAATTTATCTTACCAAAGAAATATTGCATGGCTTTCTTGTTGTGCAGAAAAGGAAATTGGGAAATCACCTTAACTCTTTCAGGGTCAATAATAATTCCTTCTTTGGAGATGATCTATCCTAAAAGCGTTCCTTCTATGACCCCAAATATAATATTTTTTTGGGTTGAGAGATATACCATACCTCCTACACCTCTCAAAAATTTTAGTCAAGTGAAGTATGTGGTATGATCTATTCTTTGAGTAAGTTGCTACAATGTCTAGATAAACCACTACACACTTGCTTATGAGCCCTCTAAAGGAAATGTCCATGGATTGATGAAAAGTGGCTCCTACGTTAATTAGGCCAAAAAGCACGATTTTATATGAAAAGGTTCCCCATTTAGTCTAGAAATTGGTTTTCAATTGGTCTTCTTCCGAGACCAGAACTTGATTGTATTGCTAAAACCCGAATAGAAGTGAGAACATATTATATCTAGAAACATTTTGCAGGAGTTGTTCCATTGAGGGTACATGATAGTTATCTTTTTCGGAGGCTTTGTTTAGATTTCTGAAATCCACACAAAGGAAAATATCTCCGGACTTTTATTTTGCAAGCACTAGATTAGCCACCTAAGAAAAATGTATCACCTGAAAAATAATCTTGGATCCAACAACTCTTTGAAATCCTTTTGCATCAAAGGCTTGAGAGATGGTTGGAATTTCCACAAGTTCTATTGAAAATGTTTAACATCTTTTCTAAGAGAAATGGTGTGTTGGATGATCTTTGTGTTGTAAGTTTTTAGATCTTGATATGACCATGTGAAAATGTCATGATATTATTTAAACAATTTGAGGTAGTCTTTTAGTCAACATATATCGATTTTCCAAGGTTAATATTCTTGGATTTTTCAGCAGTACCTAGGTTTATAACTTCATAAGCGAGACAAAAACTTCCAATCTTCACATTTTTATGATTTTTGAATTTCTCTCGCAAATCAAACAATTTTTCTAAATTGACTACTCCCTTAGGTATGGTGTGAAGTTTAGGCTTTTTTAAAAAAAATGCCTTTCTTAGATTTAGACTCTTTGTCTTATTGTTCAATAATAATTTCTTGAAACTCTTTGTCATCAATGATCGGGTCTCTAAAGTTTTTTTCATTGGTTAAAAATGATATGAATTGTTCATCTACCTCAAATACTCTCCAGTTGGTGACGTTGTCAGGGACTGATGGTTTGTATAGAAGTTCTATAGTGAACCTAGAAGCATCATAGTATTCAAGAGGGGACAACCTTGATGTTATTGTAGAAATGGAATCAGTAAGTTCTTGTAACGGGGAATGGTAGTGATATCAAATGCTATAAAATTATCCACTAGTCTATGCACTTCTTGCCAATAGTTCCTAAGGTGTGGTGAGTTACAATGTATGGTGTTATTGACTAATTTGAAAATTATCTCTGAACCCTTGAGGGAAAGAAGTTCTCATGTTCAAGTCAATGGATTTTTAGGACCTTGGACCAAGGCTTCATACTCAACTTTGTTATTAGTACACTCAAATTCAAGCCTGCATGATAAAAAGTTGTGTGTACTAGTTGGGTCGATAAAAATACACCCAACCTCATCTCCCTCTTGTGATTTAGATCTATCAAAAAAGAGAGTCTATATTTTAGAGGTAACATGAGGCACTCTTTTCTTCATTTCTATGGTTGAATTTTCAGTTTCATTTCCCAATGTATCATATATGAAAAATTGATACAAGTTGATGTAATTTTATGTTATTGTATGATTTTATTGCGACAATAAATCTTATTTCCATGTGAATGGATTTGAAAATACAGATGCAATAAAGTTTTTGAAATATGATTCACAAGAATAGTCTCCAAGGATGGGAAACACAGATGAAGATGGCTCATTGGGAGCCTCTAAATTAATGAAATTGTGTTTTAAGTATTTTTCTCTGGATCCTTATCTTGTTGGGATTCCTATTCCAAGGAAACCATAGATGGGACCAGTCATGAATAAGTAGCATCCCATAGGCTTCATGGATGTCCACAACAACAATTTCGACAATAACCTGTAGAATCTTGGGGTTGGAGGCAATCCTAATCATGACATATTTTAATTCCCCAATGACTTTCACCTCCGATCTGTCCAATTGTATAATATGTGTTTCACTTTTAGTGGGAATTGCATTTAATTTTTTTCAAACAGAATGAGGCATAACATTTGAAGATTCCCCTAAGACAACTAAACAAGTGTGCAGATCCTTGTTGAATATTTCAAATGTTAATAAGAAAGGGGGAATGTATACCTTATATTTCTTATCCGTGGATGTTGAATTAACTGTTGAATTCTTGGTTTCTCCTGAATTTATCATGTTTATGTTTTGATTGGGATTTATTATTTGGTTGTCTTCTTCCTTTAACACTTGGAGTAAGAGGCTTTTTTGTTGAGGGATCCTACATAGATCCGTAATAGAAATTGTTTCTTTCATTTTCCTTAGATTTTCTAGTACATTATACTCTAATTTTGATACCTCATGTGCTACAAATTTAGGAACAAAGTTGAGTTGATCCAGGTGGAAGTCAGTGGCCACCCACCTATTCCACTGGCTCAAAACAAGGGCTTCCACCTTGGTATTGTTTCTACAATTTTTCGGGTCCTAAAATTTCAGGCCATTTTAAGGCCCTATACAATGTTTTTTGGGCCTCCCACAGTCACACTGTAGGTATTAGCCACAATGTGATAGAAAAATGTGTATACCTCAGATATACCATTCCAAAAATCTATCATACACCCTAAACAGAGATCGTATGAAACAATTACGCCCTTGGGAAGTTGACATATCAACTACCCCCATCAGGGGCCATAAAAGTTTTGGCGTTTCATCTTCGGGTGTTACGGTTTTGGATTTTATTTATGTTAAAAAGGCCTCTAGAGCCTCATTGTAAACATCAGCATCTTCTTGTGAATGAGAGTATCCATCATATATCTTCTCATAGATAAGATTCCATTATTCTAGTGAGTCATTCACTCTATAATTTTACAGTTTATGTACATTCTCTCATTAATAAAAAATGTGCATTACTATATCTCTGTGTTTATTTCAATATCTCTGTATATTTAATTTTTATATCTCTGCCTTCATTTCATTCTCAAAATAATCCATATTAGTGGTATCAGAGCGATCTTCTCTTCATTTGTTTCTTTTTGCATGTCCCCAACGAGGTCAGGTTATAAGCAGTTGGGACTTGAACCAAGAACCTTTGCAATATCGGCCTCGTTGAACCCGAAATCCACCCACATGGGAAGAAAAGAGATATGATGGGGCAGGATATCCCTTTAGAATATTTATCGAGGAATCCCTCTCATGATAGAGGAATGAGATGATGGATAATTTTGGGAAAATCCTTCGACAACTGCCAACATGCAACACATCTTCCTCGAGAAGAGGCGCCACCTTCTTCAAGGTACAATTCAATTTTTATATTAATATATTTGAAGGTCAAATAGATGGAGATGTTGTAGACAAATGGTTAAACCTTCTATAAGGGTATTTTTCTATCCATAACTTTTCCAATAGAGAAAATATTACATTTTCGCTCCTTAAAGCCATCCCCCATGTCAAAGATTGGTGGGAGACTTTCTTTGAGCAAAGGAAATAGAGGGATCTACATTATTTGTATTCACACCCACGGTTCTTTAAGGGATGGTATTAAGGAACAATACTATCATGTTGGAAGTTATGACAACTTATATACAAGGTGGACCACACTATGGCAGGAAAGGGACCAAACAATGTCAGAGTTCACCAATGTCATCCATACCTTGCACACCAAGCTAGGTATCAAAGTCTCTGAGTGAAATCTAGTTCTCAAGTACCATGACGGTTTTCATAGATAAATCCAAAAAAAATGGAGTTTATGGACATATCGTCCTTGCGTGCGGCCTATCGATATGCTGCAAAATTCAGCAGAAGATTAAACAAAAGACGTGGCAGTTTGGGTCTACAAACCCCTCCCAGCAGAAGTAGATCAAAGGCAGCCCCAAGCCACAGAACAAAGGGAAAAGAAAGGATGGTCAACCTCAGGACAATCAGTCTAAACTGCAAGTAAAGAAGGATAATGGGAAGAAAAATAAAGACACTGGGAAGTAGTGTGGGTTCCATAAGATCCCATGGCACAACACTGATGAATGTCGCTTGAAATAGTCATTGGTAGCCAAGATCAAAGAAACAAAGTCGATCCCCGACTCAAATTCCAACTCAAACAATAATTAAAGGAGACAAATAATTGATGTAGAACTCGCCACTACTATTGTGACCACAATAATCCAACCAGAATAACTAGAGGATCCTGAGGAGGGGGAGCGCCTTTTCCATTCACAAATGTGGGTGAAGGGGATCCCACTTCATTTTGTTGTTGATAGTGGAATATAGAAGAACCTCATCTCAACAGATGTCTTCAAGAAGTTGTATTTACCGACAAAACCACATTTGTAGCCATACAACATTGGATGGCTTCGCCAAGGACGTGATCTTTGTGTCAACCAACAATGTCATTTGTCATATGAAATCAAGCCCTTCAAGGATGAGGTATTGTGTTATGTTTCCCCACTAGAAGTCTGTGATGTTTTTTTAGGCTATCCGTATATGTGGAGGCATCATAATATTTATGAGTCTTGATCCCGTAGCCTCATTGTTACTCTAGGAGGCCAGCCTTATAGGACACCAGAGGTAGTTCCGACTACTGTCACGGAAAAATAGTGCCACAAAGTAATCTCTCTTATTGTAAAGTTTATCCTCTTCACAATTTGGTCAGAAGAGAAGGACACTGCAACCACTGCAGCCTTGACCCAAGAATATTCTATCCAACAGAACAAAATCAACAAGATTGTATGAAAGCACCAAGATATTCTTGCTACACCTACAGGGGTGCCTCCACACTACCCAGTCAAACCAATTTATAATAAATCCTTTCATGTTCTTCATGCTACATATTCACCGACATAGTCATCCCACACTCAAGCAGATCATGCAACTATATTGGTTAAACGGGTCTAACCCCTCCAACAATAGATTCATAACAACCTTCAACAAGCTTAGCAAGACAACTTCTTCAACAAGGAAAGCAACTCACAAGGGTTTAGATTTAGTAAAAGCTTCTCCAGGGAATTGACACAATGGATACCATTGCTTCCTAAGGGGGCATATTGATCCAGGTGGAAATTGGTGGCCACCCAGCTATTCCATAGGCTCAAAAAAAGGGTTTCCACCTTGGCAGTTTTTCTACAGCTTTTCGAGTCCTAAACTTTCGGGGTCATTTTGAGGCCCTAACAACATTTTTTGGGCCTGCCATAGTCACACTATAGGATTTAGTCACAATGTGATAGGAAAATGTTTATTCCTAGGATAGACCTTTCCAAAGAGCTATCGTGTGCACCAAAGAGAGATTGTAAGAAAAATTTATTCCCTTGGGAAGTTGACATACCAACTACCCCCATTGGGGCCTGCAAACCTTTTGGCGTTTCATCTTCCCAGGTTAGGGTTTTGGAATTTATTTATGTTAAAAAGGCCTCTAGAGCCTCATTGTAAACATCATCATCTTCTTACGAATGACTGTAGCCATCCCATCTCTTCTCGAAGATAAGTTGCCACCATTCTAGCGAGTCATTCACTTTGTAATTTTATAGTTTATGTACACTTCTCTCATTAATAAAAATTGTACATTACTGTATCTATGTGTTTATTGCAATATCTTTGTATATTTCATTGTTATATCTCTTCCTTCATTTCGTTCTCAAAATAATTCAGATCATGAGTATAGGGGTAGGTCTGGTCAAAGGAGTTGAGTTCTCAGGCTTCTTAGGAGCCTGATCTATGATCGAATGGGTTTGAGAGACATAACCTTTGCTCCTTGTCTACACAACTAGAATTTCACCATCCAAATCCTCCTCTTCAGTGAGGTTAACTCCAAGCATCATATGATTTATATCCCATAATACCATAGTTGTTTCTTCCATTTGTTCATTATATTCTTTGTCTATAAAAAAATTACCAACTTAACAAGAAATGTGACATCAAAATGAGAACTCTAGCCCTTAAAACCCATATTTTTGCATAAAAAACATGAAAATCAACCCCCAAATAAAAAAGTGGTGCTACCGGTAGCACTATTTTTTTCTAACCGGGTCAAAATTACAACTTTTTTCAAGCATGGCCTTAAAAAATTAAATAGTTGCTCAAAAAAACCTTAAAAGCAACACCTAAATAAAAAAATGACGCTACCTAAAGAATTTTTTTTTTTCTAAATGTTAAAATTATAGCTAATTACAACCTAATTGAAACTGTGGCCTTGACAATAAATCCCTATGCAAATAAAAAACCCAAAATTGGACCCAGAATGGTCACTCAAAAATTTATTTACTAACTATTCTCTTTTTTTTTTTAAATTATATTAAAAAATAAATAAAGAGAAAGGAGAAAATCTTCACAATTTTTTTTTAAATGAAGAAAAAAATATATTTAAAAAAATATATTCAAA
>ML823388.1:33607-51376 GCA_009831015.1 Picea engelmannii
TCCACGACCATGAGACTTGGTCTTATCTCGCAGGGGGGGCTGGGGCGATGCTCGACATGACCCCCACCAATTTCATATATATATAAGTTTTGAATGGGAATAATACTTCTCTACAGTTCTTACCTTTTCTTATGAGAATAATCTTTGTTGTTACTCTCGGTGATGTGAACCATAATACTTCTCTATGGTTTTGTGCTCTTGGTCTCTCGGTGAGGGGAACTCCTCTGTGGTTTTCAAAATCCTCTTTGCAATTTTGAATAACTTTTAGTTATGGCTTCCCCCAGTCATTGAGCACTTGGGCGCGTGTTTCCGACTTCTTCAGCCAGCTAAGCACCTGGACACATGAAATCAGGGGAGTCACTTTTTACTTTGATTCAATTTTAATTAAAATATATTTATAATATAGTAATGTGTGAAAATTATATATATATAAACATTGATTTGAGAGATAATAATTAATATCACTGTTATCAATTAAAAAATTATTTTCCATTTTTAAAGTCAATCTAAAATAATAATTGTTACTTTTTTTCTCTTCTTTCCAAATGAGCACTCCACCACCTATTCCAAAAACCCACCCTATCAGGGGGAGGCCCCCCAAAATCACCCTAGAGATCCTTTACGATTATATGGAATCATTAGAAAAAAGAAGAGAAGAGAGAGATGCCAAAAGCCAAATAGAGTTAGAATCATTAGAAAAAAGGAGTGAAGAAAGAGATGTAAAACTCCAAATGGAGCTAGAGGCAATGCTTGATAAAAAAAAATTAAACTCTTCAAAGATACCATTCAAACTCAAATAGAGGATAGATTCTTAGGTTTCAAGAGTGAATTGCAGACAATGAAGGATAGGATTCAAGAAATGGAAAAACATAAACAATCAACCCAAGACGGAGAAGCCGAAAAAAATCGCAACTTGAGAGATAGGATTAAAGAGCTAGAAGAAAAACTAACCAACAATTTGATCCTCAGTAATATGGAAAACAAATTGGATATCAAACCCATCAAAGAGGAAATGAATAAGCTAATCAATGAGAGTAATAAAAGAGCCTTGAACCTCATAAGTTTTGGTATAAAAGAACAAAAAGAGGAGGATACACTAGTAATATTAAAATAAGAATTAAATAATAAATCAGAAATTGATACAACTTACCTCATAGAAGCAAAGAGGCTAGGAGAAATAATTGATCAAAAAGATAGGTTGATCTGTGTCAAAGTAAGTTGTAATGACCATAAATATAACATACTTAGTAAATCTCTGAGCTTAAAAGGGTCAAGAATATTTATAAATGAAGACCTCATTCTCGAAGACAATGCTGAATTAAGGAAGGAAGTTCAAAAGGTAAAGAAGCTAGGAAAGAAGGAAAATGGGAAATAATTAGAAATCAAAAATCTATTGTTAGGGATAGAGACTAGAAGGATAATAATAAATAAGAATTTGGGACACTCAGGATCCTTTTTTGGAACTATCGTGGCTTTCCATAGTGCAAAGGTCATATGATAAGTTGGATCCTGAGTGATATTGATATTATTTGTCTAGTTGAAACTTGGGAGCATGAAGAGTCTAAGGTCCCTAACATAGAAGGATTTGTCTTATGGTCAACATGGAACAAAAGGTCCCATTGTAGATGGATAGGAGGCATAACTTGTTATATTAGAAAGATCATTTCTCCTCACATTCAACTTCATAATATCGACCCTCTCAATCAGTACATTTGGATAGAAATTTTCTATAGAAGATATATATATAAATTTTCTATTTTTCAGCTATTAATTCTACTTTTTATAAGAAAAACAATATAGATAACAATTGTCCCTATAATAATTTAAAACAATATATTTATAGTTTGAAAAATGAAGGTAATATCCTTCTTCTAGGAGATTTTAATACTAGGACTGCAACTAAACAAGCTACTCTTTTAAGCACTGATTCCAACCATAATTCTTTATGGCTATATGAGGACCTTGTTTTATCTAATAGCTACAAAAGAAGATTTGAAGTCCTAATTGAGAATTTGTTTAGTACTAAGTTGGTCAAGCTCTGCAACTCTCAAGACATAATAATTTGAAATGGAGTAATGAAGTGACCAAACTCCAACCACGTGACTTGTATTCATGGGCTACGTAGTAGTTTTGTATATTGTGTGATATATGATATCCTTGTTTCCAAGCAAATAACAACTTTTGACCTTTTAAATGACCATGAACCCGACTATGATCATAAACCTTTAACCCTAACTCTAAACTCTGCCATGCATAAGAGCACCATTGAAGAGAATTATGACAATCAAAGGCCATTACTCTTTGAAAAAAGTAAATTTGACCTTTTCTTAAAGGATTTAAATAGTAAATTACATCTCCTAACTTATAAGGACAACATTGAAAAACTCTATCATAATTTTACAACTACCCTTTCCACTTCTATTAACAAGTTCTCTTTGGTGGTGTCCTGTAAAAACAATAATAGAACAACCAACCATTGGTATGATAAAGAATGTAAAATTTCTAGGAAAACCATTAGGGATGATTCTAATGAGTCCTTAAAACTCGATAAGATCAATACATACAAATCCCTAATTAAAAGGAAAAAAAGGTACTATATAAATAAAAGGCAAGAGAAAATTTCAAAACTATCTAAGTTGGATCCTAAGAAGTTCTAGAGCCAAATTCTAAACTGCAATACTATAGAAAATAATATGATTCCCATAAGGGACTGGAATTCCTACCTTAAAAGTATTTATGAGTTCCCTAATGCCATGATCACCATTCCTTTTTTCCCTACAAAGGATGAATTTTTTTCTTTAGATGACGTAGAGTTCAAGGTTAAACAACTTGCAAATGGGAAAGCTAAGGACATTGAAGGCTACCAAGTTGAAAGTTTTAAAACCGGAGGGCCTATCGTTATCCCTCACATACAAAAGATCTTCAATTTAGAAGTCAAGCATGGCTTCCCTAAACCCTGGACACAAAGCCTCATTGTTCCTATTTTTAAAAATGGGGATAGAAACATTCCCTCTAATTATAAGACCATTATGATTAGCCTGATTTTAGCCAAGCTTTATGGAACTATTTTGGAAAATAATATTATCCTTTGGCTAGAAAGTCGCGGTAAAAGAGGTAAATGCCAAGTTGGGTTTAGAAGATATCATTCAATTGTGGACCATCTTGTTACCTTTAGGATCATTGCAAAGGAGTTCCGTAATACTAAAACCAATCTTTTTTGTTTTTTTGTTGACTTTAGAAAAACGTTTGACATGGTTCCTGGGAAAAACCTTTGGAATAGATTGGAAGAGATAAGCATGCCTCTCGAGTTGAGGGCTTCTACAATAAGGATGTATAATAATGTTATTTCTAATTTTAAAAACACCTAGGGATGGTATAAAGAGATTAACTGCAATATTGGATTCAAATAAGGTTGTCCCTTGTCCCCTACCCTTTTTGGCATATACATGGACAAGTTAGAATATTGCTTGGAAAAAGAAGGTTGTGTCGGTCCTGCTCTCACTAGTATAGTCACAAATCTTCTTCTTTATGCCGATGATATCATTCTTATGGAAATAATTCCCTATGATCTTGAAAACCAACTAAGAATCCTTAAGGATTTTTTCTCCAATATGGGTATGACTGTTAATACTGATAAGACTAAAGTCATGATTATTAAATCCAATAAGTTCACTTATGATACCTTCGTATATGACAACAACAACTTGGAGGAAGTGAATTCATACAAATATCTTGGAATTTATATTCACCACAAGCTCAACTGGAATTATAGCATTGTGAAATGGATTATTGGGGGATGGAAAGCTTATTATGGGCTTGAAAACATTTTTAAATCAACTGATCTTTGGATTTGGGATAAGAATAAACTCCTCTTTGAGACTCTCGTTACACCTGTTGTTCTTTATGGATGTGAATTATGGGGATGTAGTATCTCTCATGAATCCTAGAGAAAGATAGAGAAAATACAAAATAATTTTATAACCTATAATGTCAAAATTAAAGAAAATACACCCTATCCCATACTCCTCTTAGAAACAAGCCTCTTCCCTAATAAGAGCATGGATATGACAGATACCCAATGTATAATAACAAGTTAAATAATATGGAAGATAAGAGGCTTCCTAAAATTGCTTCAAAATTGAGTCATAACCACCATCAACTCAAGCGAGGATGGCATAAAGATGCCTGGTCTTGGATGAACTATTGGGAAATAATGGAAGGCACCATTTTTCATAATAAAGATACTATAAAAAATATAATCAAATCAAAATTTAAGAAGAAAATGTGGTGTGATAAAGAGTTAGAGGAAAAAATAAAATTAAGGTATTCTAAGGATGTAATCAACCCTAATCTAGAAGATCAAAATTATCTATTTGTTTTGACAATTGTAAAGAAAAAGATAAGCATTGCTAAGATAAGAACAAATTCTTAGGAGCTCCATAGTGAAATTAGGTGTTGTTCAATTCCTAAAACGCCATGGGATGAAAGAGTGTGTCACCTTTGTGACACTAAGAAGGTTGAATATGAAAAAATATCTCTTAGATTGTCCATCCTATACCCATATTAGATCTCATTTTCAAAATATTTGTCACACTACCAACCTTCCTGACCTATTAACTCAACACAAGGTAAAATTCTCAAGGAATAACATGTGGAGCTAGGGTTTGCATGATATCAAGCACCTAACCCTGCTTCTTTCAGGCGATTTCTTAGGTTGCACAAGAAGGTTGTAGACTACCAGCATGACTGATTGGACAATATGGATCCTAAAGAGGGGGTGTAAACCACCTAATATCGAAATGTGGCCACCAATGATAAATCTAGAGCCAGAGCCAGGCGATCGACTTTCTAGCCACTGCCCCATCTCCATGAGAAAATCCTACTAAACGAACAAAGATTAGGGAAGGACATGGAGGTGGAGGAAGAAACATCTCATCTAAAGGCATCTTTCACTTGGGAACCATGTAAATGCATTCCCCAAGAAGCCAAGGCACCAAGATATGTGATAAATTCCACCATAGTTGGGGAGTATACACAGTTCATGAAAGAGCATGCCCTAATTGGAAAGTTGTTAGGGTTATGGCCCTTGAAACGAGACCTCACTTGCTGGATCAAAACATGGTGGAACCCAAAATGGGACTATGAACTCCAACTTAGCTCGAAATAATTCTTCACGATCATATTTTACAATCTGGAGGACAAGGATCGAGTTTTTGAAAATCACCCATATTTTTACAATTCTACAGGGATTTTCCTTTGATTTTGGACAGACCACTTCAACCAAGAAAAAGAGGATTTCTTGGTTGAACCAGTCTGGATCCTCCTCTACTCCCTTCCCTAGGAGTTATGTCTTGAAGATATTTTCATGGGCATTGGGAACACCATAGTAAGATACATGAAATCCTCAGAGGCAATGAAGCAAAGAAGGTATACTTCCTACACCTGAATCTATGTATACATGGATATTTCCAGGGAATTTCTAGGCTTGGTCACCATTGAGTATCAATATGAGGACTGAATTTAGACCATAGACTATGAACACATTCCCTTTTGTTGCTGGAAATGTAGAAATCCTTCAACAAGAAGGAATTACAATCCATCCCAGTTGAGAAATTGTGGAAATTCCACAAAGTCTTCATCAATTCCATAGTAGGAACCACCTTTAGACTAGGCATAAGCTTAGATATAGTCTCAGATGCCATACGTACACCTCGATAAGGAAAAAGGAGGGTATGAAAATTGACTCAACAATTGATAAAAGTGGTAGGCCACTTCATCATCAACTCAGTATAGATTCAATGTCTTACTGAGGGTTTCTTCTCGCCCCCACCAAAATCCTCATGATGAAGATAGTCACATGGAATATAAGAGGAATAAATGGAAGATCCAAACAAATGATTCTTCATAAAATCATAATGAAAAAGGATCCAGACATTCTCTTTCTACATGAAACAAAATGTGTTGGAAAAGCAACATAATAAATATTTAAGAGAAGTTGGAGACATTGTAATTTCATCTAGAATGATTCCAATTGTGTAGCAGAAGGATTAGATATCCTTTGGAACCCAACAAAGGTCATCATAAATCAATCAGTCTCCATAGTAGACACTCTTTCTACACATTATTGTGATTTGGGATAGAGAAAGGAGGGAATCCTCACAAATCCTTACAGACCCCAAAGTAATCAGGAAAAATAATTATTTTTACATAGTCTCTCCTTCCTGAGCAGGTTGATAGGTCCAAAGTGATGTATTATAGGAGGAGACTTAAATATCATCCTCACACTATAAGAAAAGAGAGGAGGAAAAAAATGGTTGGACCAAGATAGTGGTAAGCTATGATACCTCATTGATAAGCTTAATTTAATTGACATAGAAACCATAAATGGTACCTTCATGTGGTCCAACAGAAGATCTGTCCCCCATCAAATTTCTTGCATAATGGACCATTTTCTTATCTCAGAAACTTTGATGCTTGAGGGACCATATATAGAAGAAAACATCCTCCCAAAATTGAGCTCTGATCACTAGCCCATTCAGTTATGGATAGATACAATATCTATGCCCAAATATAAGCCTTCTCGTTTTGAAAAATTCTAGTTAAACCATTCAGAATTCCCAGAATTCTCCCAAACTTGGTGGGAAAATGTTGATATCTCACATGGCTCACTAATGTTTATATTTCAACAAATACTAAATAATTTCAAGGTGGAACTTCAATACTAGAATAAGACTGTTTTTGGGAACATATTTCAAGATCAAAGAACCCTAGAACAACACTTGGAAGAAATCCAACAGGAAATCATTTTGCAGGGGCACACAGACACTTTAAGTCAGGAAGAAGAAATACTTAAACAACAACTCGAGGAACCACAAAAGCATGAGGAAATACTCTGGAAATAGAAATCCAGAGTATAATATAGTAAGGAAGGGGAAAGTAATACCAAATATTTCCATCGCTCTATGGTGCACTGACGTTACATTAATCACATCATAAAGCTTGAATATCCTCAGGGAAACCTAATCCTTCATCATGAGGGTTTAGAAACTAAGTTGGTAAGCTACTATAAAGAACTCTTATCAAAGCCACCGATTGACAGAACCCTGTCTATTAAAAGAGTGACTCAACATATATCGTCCCTCATCACGCCTGAAGAAAACCAATATTTAATGAGACCAATCATGTAGGAAGAAGTGGATTAGGCCATCAATTAAATTCCTTTGGGAAAGGCACCGAGTCCCAATGGATTCACAACATATTTATTCCATTTTTGCTGGACAATGATTAGAGAAGAGGTATGGCAACTGGTAGAGGAATCCCGAACTTTATGGAAAGTCCTCTCTACTCTCAATGCCACTTTCCTCACTCTTATCTCAAAGGAATATTGAGTCACTCATCCAAATTATTTTTGTCCCATTGCGTTATGCAATGTAATCTACAATATTATCACCAAAATTATTGCTCTCCGGCTCAATCCCATTCTTCCTTTCATCATATCCAAGGAGAAATCATGATATGTTGAAGGGTGCCAAATCATGGAAAACATCATTTTGGTGCATGAGGTGATCCACTCGCTCAAATCCACTCGTACCCCAGGTATGCTCATTAAATTGGATCTCTCAAAATATTTTGATCAACTTATTTTTAAGTACATAAACTCCCTCCTCGCAGCTTTTGTCTTCAACAAGGAATGGATAAATTGGATAATGAAACTCACTACCTATGCCTTTTTTATATTCTGGTTAATGGATTTCCCTCTCAACCTTTCTCTCCATCTAGAGGTATCTTTCAAGGGGACCCTTTATCCCCTTTTCTCTTTTTCATCATGGAAGAAGGGTTAGGAGGTTATATCAAAGCCTCTATCGAGTATGGTTTCCTTCAGGGTCTCTCTCTTCACAATCTTCATCCAACCACCTCTCACAGTCAATTTGTAGATGAAACCATGTTGATGAACACCCCTACTTATCAGGAATCCACTAAACTCAAATCTATTCTCTATGACTTTAGTGACACCTCAGGAACCACCTTTAATATGGACAAATCCCATCTCTTTTTCTTCAACACTCCACCTGTCGTCCAAGTCCACATCTCTCAACTTATGGGTATCACCAGGAGCTCCCTTCCATCCAATTATCTTAGGATTCCCTTATATGATGCATCGACGCAAAATATTTTGTGGGATATCCTTCTACTCTCAATTTCCAATCGCCTGATCAATTGGACTTTCAGATCCCTTAATATTGTTGCTAGTCTAGTTATTATTAAGTCATTCCTTCAAGATCTCCCTTTCTACCTCTTCTCACCTTTGGAGGCACTGCAATCAGTCATCAAAATCATATGAAATTTGCAGTGGAACTTCCTTTGGCTTGGTCATGATCCTGGAAAAAAGTGGGCTCTTGTTGGATGGGAAAAAGTTTGTAATTCGAAATTTATTGGAGGACTAGGACTCAGAGATCCTAGCAAGCTAAACAACATCATCATAGTTAAACTTTGGTGGCGCTGGCTCAAATATCTAACCAAACTCTAGGAGAAGCTTTGGAAACAAAAATATACCCCCCACACCAATGAGGAACATCTCATCAAATTCAATGATCAGATCCAAGGCTCCAATATTTGGAATGCTTTTTGGTGAAATCACCCTCTTATTCAAAATCATGCATTTTGGGAAATCCAGAATGGCCATACTGTGTTGTTTTGGAAGGATTCATGGAAACAACTACCTCCATTGCACTCTTTGGATAGCTTATGTCTTATACACAATCACATGTAACATTTGTATCCCCTTAAGGTGGCGGATCTTTGGTTAAGTGTCTCTCACCATACTTCCTGGAAAACTTGGAAAACTTTTCATCAAGATCTCAGTATTCCAGAAGACTGTGATATGCAACCATGGTGTACCATTTCCTATGAGAGGAAGATTCACATAAGAAATGGTTCAAAGACTCTTCATTGGGGATATTCCCTTGTGGGTATGTTCATAGTTAAATAGGCCTACTTCCTTCATGAGAATTTCCACACTCAACCAAAAGAGCACATTTAGCACATTATCTAGAAATCAAAACTGTGGCCAAAAATCTCAACTTTTCTCTGGCTTCTGGTACAAAATTGAATCCTCGCTTGGGACAATCTCAGAAAATGAGGGTTCATTGGGCCATCGATATGTCATCTTTGTCAACAACAAGAGGAAACCATGGATCATATATTCAATCAATTCTCTATTAGTGGGAAGATCTTGGATCAGGATTCTCATATTATGAGGAAATCCAACAGAGCTAGAGACAACATTATAATCATCATAGAAAAATTGGGCACTATTGTTTACCAAAATCCAATATTGAATAAAATATGGAAGTTATTACCAAGTTTCATTGTTTGGTAGATATGGAAAGATATAAATAAACACATCTTCCAATCTCAAATTTCTTCTCTTTCCTGCATCTGCTCAAGAATTTTCAGAAATATACAAGAAACCATTCGAGCTAGTCAGTGGTCCTTGGAAGGTCTTTCTTGTAATCCCCAAGAGAAAACCATACTCTTAAAATGGAAACTAAATATCCCTTGCACCTCATACAACACTACTCTTCGTTCTAGTTCTCCAACCCTTAGCCTTGACTCATGGATTTTCGCCTCTCCAGGCTTCGTCAAACTAAATTTTGATGGTGCCTCAAAGGGAAACCCTGGCTTGACAGGTTTTGGAGTAGTTATCTGGGACTGCATAGGGAAGATCATTCACATCCTAGTAGGACACTTGGGCCATGACACCAATAATTTTGCAGAACTTTGGTGACTTATAAAATGAATCCAACTTGCCACTAGCCAAAACCTAAATCAACTAATCATTGAAGGGGATTCCCATGTGATTATATCGCTAGCCACCAAAATCATCAATGGGTTGGATCTTGTGAAAGTCTCACCAAGTTGGAGGCTCCTTGGTCTGGTTGACATGTTAAGTACTCTTCTTTGTCCTTCTCTCACTCTCATTTGCTCTCATGTGCGGTGATAAGCAAATAAGGTTGTAGATAGATTAGCCAATGTGGGAGTCTCCTCTCAAGAAGAGGATGTCCTAATAGACGAACAAAAACTCCTAGCACCTCCGATGCTACTTCAATTCTTAGATATTGAACTTAGGGATTTTCCTCCCCCGAATGGAGTGATGACTCAAAACCATATAGATTAAGCAATTAATATCCCATGTTGCCACCCCCTCCTTCAGTCTACTTGGTATGAGTGGCATTCATTTGATAGGATTGAAGGTGCGCCTGCACATAAGGGTTGGTTTAATAGAGAACTAAATGCTACAACAATAAAAAACCTGGACTGGTATGATTCACACGAGACTTGTCAACTCGATCCTTCTAGCACTTCACCTTGCCAATTCATCTAATATTCGGGAGGTAATAAATGGAAACTGTTATTTTTCTTTGGTTATGTCTTTGTCTTCTTGCATCTTCCATGACTCTTTCTCCACCCACTATTCTACTCTACTCCTGGCTTCCAATCTCTCCCCACCCTCCCCCATGCCAAGAGATAGAGGAAAGCCTAAGTGCGAGTTGGCCTACTACAGTTTTGTGGCCCGACAACACAGGTTGGGCTCATTTTCTCCTCCCTTTACGTTTAAAATTTCTATTTCTAGCCACATCGTCCCTTCTGAGATTCCTTCCCCATCCTCTACTCAGAACTGGTTAAAATAAGCTCCTCCCATAGCTTATGTTGAAGAAGAGAATCCTTCAATCCCGTCGCAAGCCCCTCTGAATTCCCTCCTATTCACAGCCTCCTACATTCAAGCACTTCCCCACAATTATGGAAAGCCTACAGAAGAAATTGACTCCGCTTTGGCAATGGAAACTTGCATAGTAGAATAAGAAACCCCCATGACTGAGAAAAAGAAGGAGACCCATCCAGTCAGTCAACCTCCACTAGTTATACCTCTAGAGCTAGAGATGATCAACATTTTCCACCTCTCGAAGGAGCATTAGACCTTATCTTCACTATGCAATGGGATATCGCAGAATAGCTTCACTGCCATACCATCCTCACTCGTCACTTGGATATCTTGTTCGACTCCCTCTCAGGCAAGCCAGACAAACAAAGATGTTCGACCTGCAACCAACAATATGTTTTTGTTCCTACTTGGCCTCAACCTCCCGATTACAATGGCACTATGGGTTCACCTACTATTTAATTTCATCTTTCTTCTCTATTACTATGCATTTATATTCAAGGCGATCATAGCGAAAGTTTTAGAGTCGTTTTATCTCAGGTTTCCTATTTTCTCAGACTTCAACAAAAAACAAGACATTTGGCCATAAGTTTTGGTTTCCATCTGTATTGCAGAACATGTGGCCGGTTTTTCCATGTGTACTGATCTGATGACATTCTAAGGTAATAAATATTAATTTACAAAAAAAAAACCTCTTGACTCAACAAAACTATGGTGATCTTAAAAAGCTTCTCTTAATGTTTTTTGAGCACATAAACATAAATCTAAATAATCACAAGTAATCACTTACTCTCTTAAGGTCCGATAGACCAATTTGGTCTTAGTGGATGTTAATCATCATCATCATCAATAAATTTTTTTTTGTAATTTTAAGTTTTTTTTAAGTTTATTTTTTTAATTTAAAAAAAAAATGTATTTTAGGTGTTTTAATTTGTTATATAATCACTTACTCTCTTAAGGTCTGATAGACCAATTTGGTCTTAGTGGATGTTAATCATCATCATCATCAATAAAAAAAAAATTGTAATTTTAAGTTTTTTTTAAGTTTTTTTTTTTTTAATTTAAAAAAAAAATGTATTTTAGGTGTTTTAATTTGTTTTATATATGTGTGTGTGTGTGTGTAATTTTTGTCTTTTTAACCTTTCTAAAATTTTTGGGCCATAAATTTGTTTTGTTTACCCCCTTTTTTTTTCTTTCTCATTTTAGCTTAGTTTATATATATATATATATATATATATATATATATATATATTACTTTCTTTTGTTTTCCTCTTTAGTAGTTTTTAAAATTTTTCTTTAATTATTTTTATTATATAAATTTTATTTTTATTCTTTTTTTTTTAGTTTTTAATTTATCAAAAAAAAAAATTGAATAATTTTTTTTTGCTAAATATTTTAAAATAGTGTTATTTAACTACAATGTGTTTCTATGTATTGAAGTAAAGGTAAAAATGTGCTAAAAATTATATTTTCCACTATATTTAAAAAGTATGGAACCATAAATTAATTAAGGAGACAAAAAATATTAATTTCAAAAAAGTGATTTTAAAAAAATATTTTTAGGATTGAAAGAAACATGGGAAAATGACTAAAAACACCCTTGAAAAACAAAATAGAAAAAATTGAAAATAGATGAAAAAACAAGCATTTTAAAAAATAATGTGGAAACATTATGGATCATAAAATTTAAAATATCAAAAAACCACCTAAAAGGGGGGGGGGGTTGCTACCGGTAGCACCATTTTTAAAAGTGGGGTAAAAAATGTGACTCCCCAAAAAACAAGAACTCTATAGAGTTCTCGTTAAGTTGATAACTATGTTCTATTTGTTATATTATGGGTCATTCGTCTGATTAGTTAGAGCACATCCATCTAAAAAACGATTGACCATCAAATTCGTGGCATTTATCCATTGAGGAAAATTATTTTCAAAGTGATTTTTTTTATGATAACTACAGAAGGAATTCAAGGCCACATCCCTTAAATCAATATTCAAATTATCCAGAGGAGGTTCTATGGATTTGAAAGGAGGAGGTCTCTTGAAAAATGCTCAATAATTCCTTTGGTTACCTTCTTGTGCATTTATTTTCATGTCTACTACCTCATTTGACAACTTATTGATCATTCTTTGTAGACTGTCCATGTTGAAGTTGCCTTTTTCATTGTTTTGATCAACTTGTTTCCCTTGTGGCCTGGTTAACAAAAGTCCTCTTTTGGGTTGTTGTGTTTCTTTCTTTCCTAGGGAAAATTATCCTTCTTTTCACCCTTTCATCTGAAATTCAATGGTATTAGCTTCTTCAAATTTGTTAGCTAGGGTGTGTTTGTCATCTCTCTTAACATACATGGAAATTGAAACTGGAAAAGCATTTGCATAAACTTGAATTTGTAACTCTTGGGAAAGTTGTGTGTCTTGTTGGAACTTGTCTAGGATAGTGGTAAAATATTGGTTAAAATCATTAACTTTCCCTCTAGGACCCATAGTGGCAGTGAATAGTTTGGACATTAGAACCCGAGTTGTGGTTTCATCTGCAAACTAGTCTAAGAATTCCTTTTGGAATTTGGTCCAACTAGTTATGGAACCAACAAGGAGGTTGAAATGTCAAGTGGAAGTTGATTTTTCAAAGGTGCAAGGGAAAATTTGACATACTACATCCTCATGTTGTACATTCATCTACGAGATGGAAATAATAAAGCTTTTAATGTGATCTTCAGGAAATATGGATGTTTCATGATCAAACTTGGATAATAGCTTGTCTAGATTCCTTGGTAAGTTATGTAGATGACCGGGAAAATCAAAGGCATCTCAATCCAACCAAGGTTCATTATTTCCCCCAGGTTTATCTTCATTATTATCACCCATGTGATCTTATTCATAGTCTGACACTTCTGAATCACAATCTTCTTCTTCCAACTCTGGGTTTTCAGGTTCAGAATAAGTACTAGTAGGTGGAGTAATTGTTGGTGTGTTACGTATTAAGCCAAAGGGTTATTCTATTTCAATTAAGGAAAAGTCCACTAAGTCTTCGGTTATGTGTACAAAGGTATGTTCTATTGTGGATATGATAGTTCTTACAGTTCATCTTCTTCAAGGAAGGAACATAGTTAAGGGTAATTCTCCTATATTCCTAGCATATGCTCAGGTGTTTCTCCTAAATGCATTAAATTCCTCATGAGAAATTGTGTATGGGATTTGAAGATGAGAATCAGTGCTTTCCTTGGCCTGAGGCAAGGTACTAGAAGTAGGATTATCTTCTTCCTATGGGATTCTTTGATGACTTTCCATGCACCAGGCCCTCATTCTAGCACCAATTCTATTGAGGGGGGTGGATTCACTTTAAATCAATAGGAGGGATTATTACCAAGGATGATGCCCAATTAGACTCTTCCTGTTAAGCCCTAAATAGTGCCTCATTACCCCTTAATTGGGGCATATATATATTTTTTTGTTTGTTATTTTGTCCATGACATGTGGGACTAACCTATGGCTAAGAAACCGCGACTCAGGGGCATCTAAGCTATCAAAATTACCCGTGGATCGCACCCAGCCTGAGCCACACCAACCCTTAACATGGCTAGATTTTTTGTCCCCGCAGGTTTCAAACCGGTGACTTTAACATCACAGAGTGCCTTAACAACACACTCCGTCACCGACTATCCTACACCTCGGGGACTTAATTGGGGAATATTATATTAGTAATGTTATTTTATTTATGTTGAATTTAGTGCATTAGTTGTAATTATACCTCCTAGTCTCCTATATATACCAAGGAGACATTTTCATTTGGAATCATCTTGTAATTGAACATTTATGTGGGCATAAGGAGGTTGCCTGCACGAAGAGGATTATTATCTGAATTTATCTCTTTTTCAAGGCATTGAGTACTTATTCTGAGGTTTTTTTTTGCTATATTGATATTTGGTTCCTAACATATGGTATCAGAGCTCAAGGTCTTGGGGTTTCGCTGCTACATCTGAGACACCTTGGAATTTTCTCTATAAATTGTTTTCTACAATGATTCATAAGGAGCGGCTTGGAGGATATTTGGTAGATGGATCAAGGTACATTGGTTTAAAATTTCAGCTCCTAAGTCCTTATACTTTCGAAGATACATCCTTTCTAAGATAGGGTTCTAGAATCATCTTGAATTGAGTCATTACGAAATTTTTGCTATAAATTTTTTTCTGTAACATTTCATACCTTGAAATCTGGAGGCTATTCATAGAAATTAGTAAGGTATATTTGGTAACAATTTTAGCTTCGGAGTCATATTAAATTTGTATATACACCCTATGGAAGATAGGGTATCTGACTAGTCCTATTAACTAGTCTCAAGCAGGTGTTCTGGGTAAAACAATCATAACTTGTTCCTAGAGTATCCAAATTGAGTGATACCCATTGCATTGGATAGTGGACAGACCGTAGTAGTTTTGTTACAAGTTTCATAATTTTATATCAATTATTTTGTGTGGGGCATGCTATACAAGTGAGATCTCCTGGAAAGGATAAAAATCAGCAAGTTGTGGGGAAGTTACTGTAAATTTCACTTGGCACATCCAATTTTGATCAGACCTGTGGCATTGCAAAGAAGAAATATCAAACACTTACAAAAAATAAAATTTCATACTCAGAAGGGCCGAAATTTTGGAGATACAATAAAAGGAAGATTGTCTATCAGAACCACCTCAAAATCAAGGTTTCAAGTGATACTTGGCCAACATGCCACCAAAAAAGGGAACTTCTGCACCAAATAAGCCTCCATAAAATCCTACTTGGACTCTTGATTAAGGTGAAGAAATTTGTAGGGACATAAATTATTTACAAAAGAAGATAGTAACAAAAGATGAACTACAAGAGATGGAAGCTAAGTTGGAGGCAAAGTTGGGTGGTTTAAAAGAGGAGATCATGGAAGGATTGAAACATTTCATAATAGAGAGGACACCTGAAAGTGAAAATGTATCCCATAAAATTCATGATGAGGACACAAGGAAGTTGGATCAAGAATGGATAAACTCTAACTTTGGGTTGAAGACCAACCACGTTCCTAAGATCGATATGAGGAAGTTTGATGGCAAGGAACCTATCACATGGATATTTTAGATGGAGCAATTCTTTGATCTACATAATGTGCCACATACACAAAAGGTACGAATTGCTTCTTTATATTTAGAACCCAATCAATTTTTATGGTATAGATGGTTTTTTTCTTTCAAATCACTCGTCACTTGGACAATTTTCACGGAAGAAATGATAGCACACTATGAGGATACAAGGAGAAATACCTTCTTTAGCCAATTGATAAATCTCAAGAAAAAGGGTTCAGTTACAGAGCACATTGAGAACTTCCAAAGATTGAATATAAAGGTAACAGATATTCTAGATGAGCACTTGATTGATGTATTCATAGGAACTTTAAGAGATAACATTCAACATGAGGTTCACCTTTGGGAACCCAATTCATTGGAGAATTCATTTAGGGTGGCAATAAATGTTGAAAGTAAAAATATGGCTATGACTACTAGAAGGACCAATCCTAACATCTATAGAGAGAATAATGCTCCTTCTTCAAAAACACCTCAACCTACAAGGTTGACACCTCAACAATTGGAGGAAAGAAAAGAAAAAGGTTTATGCTTTAATTGTGATAGCAAGTACAATAAGGGGCATAAGTGTGGTGAGAAGAAATTATTCTACATAGATTGTGAAGAGGAATAAGAACAAGAACCATCTCAATATGAAAACGTAGAAGCAATTTCGTCTAAAGAGTTGACTCCAACGATATCGTGTAATGCATTGGCTAGAATTAGCACTCCTCAAACCCTCAAGATCGAAGTATATATAAAAAATAAAAAGGTAATAGTCCTAATTGATTCTGGAAATACTCATAATTTCATTCAATATAAATTATCCAAAGATCTCATTTTCTTTGTATATCTAGCACCAGAGTTTCAAGTAATGATTGTAGATGGAGGAACTATCAATTGCTCAGGAAAATGCAATAAGATCAATCTTACTATGGGGGAATATGTAATGAATAGTCCAATGATTTATATACCCATGGGTGGTGTTTATTTTGTACTAGGAATCCAATGGTTACAATAATTAGGAACAATGGCTTTTAATTTTCAAGAACTTTTCATGAAATTTTCATTGGAAGGAAAATAAATTGAGTTAAGAGGTATCACAGGGAAACTCGATAAGGTGATAATATCTAATGACATGAAAAAATTATTGAAAAAGGGGCGTCAAGGTGTTATTGCATAACTATTCTCACTAGATGTTCAAACATCTAAGCCATCTATTCCTCTAGATCTCCAAGGGATCATTGATAAGCATTCCAAAGTATTTGAATATATTCCCAAAGGTCTTCCACCCACTCGAAATCATGATCATGATATTCACCTAATTCCTGGGAGTGTTCCTCATAACATCAAGCCATTCAGATACCCTTATGCCCAGAAGAGTGAAATTGAGTGCATGGTTGAAGAAATGTTAGAGGCTGGCATTATTGGACCTAGCCAAAGTTCTTACTTTGCACCGGTGGTAATGGTATTCAAGAAAGATGTCCCATGGCGTATGTGTCCAAATTATAAAGAGATCAACAAGATCACTATTAAAGATAAGTTTCCCATTCTCGTCATTGATGAATTCTTAGATGAACTACATGGAGCAATCTATTTCACAAAGTTGGATCTTTGTTCAGGGTAGCATCAGATTAGAATGAAGGAAGAAGATATCCCAAAAGCAACATTCCAAACTCATGAAGGCCATTATGAAATTTTGGTCATGCCTTTTGGCCTTACAAATGCATCTTCCACATTCCAAGGGTTGATGAATTCCATTTTCAAGCCCTTCCTTCAAAAATTTGTGTTAGTATTTTTTGATAATATACTAATCTATAGCAAGTCCTGGGAGGATCATGTGCGACATGTTGACAAGGTGCTACAACTACTAAAGGAGCAACAACTATATGCCAAACCATCTAAATGTTTCTTTGGAGTGAAGGAGGTAGAGTATTTGGGTCATATTGTATCTCATGAAGGTGTCAAGGT
>ML823388.1:57129-90745 GCA_009831015.1 Picea engelmannii
TGTCCCTCAAGCAAGCCAAGAAGGATAATAAATTATCACCAAAGTACTATGGCACTTATAAGGTGTTGCAAAAGATTGGTACTATGGCATACAAATTGGAGTTGCCTGCATCTTCATGAGTACACCCAGTTTTCCATGTTTCAGGCTTAAAGAAGGTTATAGGTGACAAGATCCTAGTTCAAACTATATTTCCAGAACTTGACGAGGAAGGAAAAATCATATTGGATCCTGAAGCCATCACTGACACAAGAATTCGCCAACTAAGTAATAGATCCATTTCAGAGTATCTCATTAAATGGAGGAAACTACTGGCTGAAGATTCCACTTGGGAAGATGAGTCTTTTATACAGAAGCATCCAGAGTTACTCAAGCGTTGCGGACAACACTTGTCTCAATGGAAGGGGCATGTTAAGCCCTAAATAATGGCTCCTTACCCCTTAATTGGGGCATATTATATTAGTAATGTTATTTTATTTATGTCGGCTTTAGTCCATTAGTTGTAATTATACCTCCTAGTCTCCTATATATACCAAGGAGACATTTTCATTTGGAATCATCTTGTAATTGAACATTTATGTGGGCATAAGGAGGTTTCCCCCTCGAAGAGGCTTATTATTTGAATTTATCTCTTTTTCAAGGCATTGAGTACTTATTCTGAGGTTTTTCTATGCTATATTGATATTTGGTTCCTAACACTTCCCCATTTGGATAGCGTAATCCTCTGGATTTATGGCCCAACAATTGTTTGATGGGCTTTAGGACTTGTCAATTTTTGGTATCCTTTGTTCTTTTTCTATTTTTCACGAATTGGTTTTTTGTATGCTTAAAACATAGTTATTAGTAAAGAATTCTCAAGGGATAACCTCCTGACTGAGGCACAACAATAACCACATGCGACTTATAAGAAACAATTATGATATCCAATCACATGAAAGTAAAAGATGTAAAGAATGTGATTTTTCTTAAGGCTAGCTTTAATGAAAATAACAAGTAATAGATTAACTGATATATATTCCTCTGAGGAATAATTCTCTGAAATAATTAATGAATATTTATTCAACATGCATTTAAATTTATGGATATAAACCTGTTAATAACCAAGAAATAATTCCAAAATTATTGATTATCAAACTAAATCCAAACACTTACTAACATACAAATTTAAAATAAAATATGAAACTAATTATAGTACTTGCATTCACGATTTGCAAGATAACTTGGTAAAAGGAAAATATTACTAGACATTAATGAAAAAATGGAGGGAAGAACAATCCACTCTTTAACCATCGAATACATAGTGGTTCAATCCAATTCTTGGGCTCCAAATGAACTTCTCTATTAATTATCGAAAGAAATTCTTCAATAAAATAAAATAAAAAATTGTTTTTTCCAAAGGTCCTTCACTATGGGTTGAACCCTCTTATATATATAGACTTATCCAACTAAAAATATCCATTTCAGTAAACAATGAATTGATTCAAGATGACATAGGTAATATGGGTGTTATGGGACTCGTATTCTCATCTAGATACGTTGTCCATTGAGAGAAAATCTCAGTGCAACTGTCCTCATACAAGAACCAATGTCGGTCCATTGACATACTCAATGCAAGCTTGTTGTCCCAAAATCGGTGCACATACTTCTACATTCTACCAGCTAATTTCTCCAACCTATCGATGATATTGAATTTATCGACGACATACCTTTTTGTGTCCTCATTCAATAGTAGTTATCTTGTTGACTTCGTTCTTGAACTAGTCGGCCCCTCACTTCAAACCTATCGATATTTCATCTATCGGTTGAAATTATATGGGAGAACCAAAAGTTGGTAATTAGAGATTGACCATAGACCGATTCACTTTCTCGCACACTTGATTGTAGTGCTCCCATTCTTCTTCAACTTTGTCCCTAGGCTCTTCCAAAATCTTTGCACAGTTCTTTACTGTCAAATGCATCTAAGATATCCATTCATCCAGAAAGAGTTATATGTTATCGACCTTCACACCCTTATCGTTTTCCACCTCTCCACGGAAATAGACTCAGTTTAGTGCTCTTCACCATTTTCATACCACCTAAGCACTTCTTTGTAGGTGATATCGAGTAGAAGGGACTCCTATTGAAGGGTGATTTCTTTCATAACCACATCTTCCTGCACCTTGAGGTCCTTTTAATGTTCCTCTAGCATGTCTTTATTCAAGTTTTCCACCCTCCAACTTCTTAATAATACTGCACTTGATGCTTGAGGGAAGATATCTATAACTTGGATTGTTCCAATTCTCTTTCTTATATTATTGCTTTGTTAAATGAGGCATGGGAGATGGCCAATTTTGATAAATAAAGTTGGCTCATATTTTCTTTCTTAGTGTCTATGATCACCTCCTCTGAGGTACACAACACATTGTTGTCCAGTGTAGTCTTTATCTTCCTGTGAGTTCTCTTAACTATGGACCTCCTCTTCCTATCATAGGGAAATGATTCTAAATAAATTACTTCCTACTCCACCATTTGAGGGATGGGTTGATAACCCCAATAAATATTTGTATTTAAACTTCCAGGATAAGAAAAGTTTTCTAAAATTGGATCCAAAGTTTTCACTTTTTTTGGAGATTCCTTATCTTTTCCTTTGTCTTTCTCATTAGGCTTAGATTCCTCTATGGAATTATCTCGAGGTTTATCCCAACTTTATTCCCCTTTCTTCTCCCACTCAGATAATGATCCATCTGTTAAACTCTCATATGGTTTTTGAACCTATCTATCATTATCTGGAGTCTACTCAAGAATGGTGTTGGTGTCCTCCTTGTTATTTCTTGTCATACTAATCAGGTTGAGAATATTGAACATCTATGTCTCCTCCCTGGCTTCCAGGCAAGGGTACCTCTAAGCCTTTTCCACCAAGTGTACCTTGATCTTGTTCACTATTGGTTTCTGAGGTGTCATATTTGTCTTAGTGAGTATCTTTCCCTCTATTTTCATTTCATGTTTCCACCTTCTTCTCACCTATTTGGTTTTTTGAGGATTCCTCTTTATTCACATACTCATTGATGATGGGGATAACAATATTAACCACCTTTTCCTCATCTTTTGTTAAATCAATAACTTATGTAGGCTTCACATTAGTGGCATACCTTTCATGGTTTTACTTTAGCTTCTTCTCCTACTCAACCTTTTCTTTTTCTATCTAATCCATCTCCTCTTTATTTCTTTGATTTTCTTCTTCTTCCTATATATTTTTTATCCCATTGACATGTTCTTGTTCTTTCCTTTTATTTAACTCTTCTTCTTCTTGTCAGGCCTTTCTTCTTTTTATTTTTTCCTTTTCTCTATGTACTTTTTCTTTCTTTGTTCCTTTTTTGCTTTCTTCTATGTTATGTGAGTACCTTTTGTGTTGCATAATCCTCATCCTTCTTTTGTTTCTCTTCCTGTAGTCTTCTTTATTCTTCCTGCTCTTTCATAATTCTCTCTTGGTGTACTTGCAAGGCTTGTTGCTCTTTCTATTGTTTTATCCTCTCTTTTTCTTTCTTTTTCTCTTTATTAGCTTCCTTGCTAGAAGAGGATCCTAGATTGACCATTTTGATATGTTCTTCCAGAGGTAAATAAGAAAAAATACTTATCTTTAGGTTAGATTTCCTCTTCTCTACCTCCTTGCAATACTGGGAATCTTCAATGAACAACTCCTCCTGCCACTTCTCATGAGCATATATATATCTCAATACTACTTTCTCAACATTGCTTAGAACCAATCCTTTGGGGCCATGCTCCCTAAATCTCCTAGTCATAAATTTGTATTCCAGATGCACTTGACCTTCTTGATTTGCATGTTTTGCATCCGTTACCACGTGATATCCTACCTAAAAGATGTAAGGGATGAATAGTATTTTCTTATCCTTTACCAAAGTGGCATTGAATCCTTGCATAATAGACTGGTAGCATATTTTTCCAAGTGCAAGTATGTCATGTACATACAGTAGTAACATGTGTGGTGGACTAGTAGCCCCATAAATCCTCAAGTATGTATGTTTCTCCTCTAGGTATCAATTTCCTATACACGTCAAGATCTTTTTTTCCTTCTTGGATAACTTAGGACACTCTTTCCCAAAGATGATAAAGTAAATCTCAACCATCAATAAATCACAAATCTAGGAGTAAAACTTATTATACATGCTCTGGCATAGCATGTTGAAATAGATGTGCATTTCTAGCTTAGAGACCTGCCAACTGAGTGATAGACCAGGGAATGTATTATGGCCACATAATATATCCAAGAGGAAAGATACCACATGAAAACTAGGGGGAGAACCAAGATGTGGTGATTGTTCTTGAATGGTCCTTAGTCTAAGCTACTTGGAGATTATACCTCCCTAATTGAACTTTCTTCACCACATCACTACATGGTAGGGAAATGGAAGTTAGGCTTCAAATAATTGATAACAATCTCTTTCCCCATACAATTTGCACAATAGAATCATGTAATACATGTAGGTTTCCCTCAAACCAGTAATGGCAAACCTGCCCCAGGACCGATTAACAAATGTTTTTTCTTCTTTCCACCAATTTCCTAATATCTTGTTGGTGTCATAATTTTCATAGAACATAATCATAAATTCTTTGGTGAGGGATTCATCAAGTTACAAGAATTTTTATTAGTATTTACCATTGATTTTCCAGCAAATTCAACCCTTGTTATGCACTAATAACATGTTGATATTTTACCACTCAACTCAACACCCAATAGTTAACTAAAAATAAAATTACTTTATCTACTAGAAGCACAATTGATTAATCAAATAAACATCCAACTGAAACATAAACAAGGAAACTAAATCAAGCACACATAAACACAAATATTTTTTGGTATAAACCCTGGGAAAAACCCTAGAGGGAAAACCAGTCCAATGATAATTTTATTAAGGTCAAATCAGGGCTCACGTAACAGGGAAAATGGCCCATCGATATAATTATACATTGCAGACAAACTTGGAAACTCATGTGTTGTTGTATGACCCTGTACCATCACATTTTCTAGGGCATAATCAATTCACCTTTTGTTGAATCACGTATATACATGATTGTCTACATGTGAAATGCATGTGTATGGAAAACGCGTACAACAAGATACATATGTTCTGATTCTTCCATGTGACTTTTGTCCTTTGAAATCCACCTGCAGCTCCCTCTTCTCTCTCTCCTACTTGACCTATATGACCTCTAGATGAAATTATTTCTCCACCTATCCAAGATCTTGAATAAAATTCCTTTGTGATCCAACCCTTTGATCAACACTTGGATGAAATATCTTCATCCAACCTATGAGATCTCCTCACTCTAGTGTAATCAAAATTTCTTCTTTTCTCCTACACTCCTCACACTAGAAAAAGTCCTTCTTTTCTATCCTCAACCTTGGTCTCTCACCAGAGTCTCTCCCTTTGATATCCTATCAAAAGTGACTTCCTCCTTCACCTTATCCTTTCTTTTATAATCATGAGTTACAATCTATTTCTAATATTCAAAGTGATATACGATTGATATTACTTCTCACACTCACTTAAGATTTAGATTACATGTTGCATGCTATTCATGTTCCTTAAATAACTCAATTCACTAATAAACACAAATTTACTTTAATCAATTCCTTTTAACTAAAGTAAACTCAAGACTAGAAGATTCTTGGGCGACTTCCACATGCTAGACATATGCCAATGTGGAAGTACACATCTGATGCTACCACCAACATCAACATTGACATCTTGAGGAAGACAAGATTTGATAATTCTCCCTTATAGTTGACAACCCTACAATTTTGGGCATCGGTGTGACTGATAACCCACTCCATCATTTCTATTCATGGCATGATAGGTGCTCTTGCAATGACATAGTGTAACAGATATTTCCTAATTACTAGGAACAATGTATCATCCACTTCCCTGAGTTCTATGTTACTATGGGGGGTTGAATCCGGGTAGTCTTCATTATTAAATTTTGTAAATAAATCATTCCAAGAAGGAATTGGCACCTAGGTAGAAGATCCACCTCTTGTGCATGGTTTTGTATCTGTAAATAGTGGCAACAACATGGAAATATTCTTGGGGGGAAGTCTAATGAGAGGTTTTTTGCTCTTGGACATTGGGGTTTCTTCCAGTTGTGGAGGTGCAAAAATGGATCCAACTTTATCATCCCCAAACCTCATCCTCATATTCTTGGGAATTCTCAATGTAGGAGCTCATATGGGAGGCATCGTGTCTGCAAACAACATTTCAAGGTGAGAAAATGCCATAGTGGTTTTCTTGAAACACAAATTACACATAATAAACCTTACCTATCACTAAGTGATGATGGAGTGAAATTGAATTAGGGTTTACCTAGAATCAAATACTTTGTGTGTGTGTGTGTGTGTGTGTTGGGTGTTAGATTTGACTTCTTTTCAGCTCCATTTTCCCCATTTTGGCCCTAGAAACTACTATTTTTTCCCACTTTTACCTAACTTATGGCATAACAAGTGTAAATAAGGTAATTATTTTATATTTGAGATTAGCTCTTGCTTTTATTCTTGTAAATAATGTTAAGAGATATTTCCTTAGAAAAATTACCTATAATCTAGTAATTACGGGAATTTACTCCATTTCATGAGTGATTACAGTAATTACAGGTTAGTATATCTCCACTCGCTCTAAGGAATAATTTATACTTAGAGATATTTCAAAAATACCAGGAGATGGTGATTTATCTACCTTTTCATCCCCATGTCATTCATCACCCGGAGGTCAATGATAGTCAAATTCAACGACTAGTTATTACAAGAAACTGAGGATCAACTTATCAGAAGCAAGGAGTTATAATCAACTTATAGGAAGATCAAGGACCCAATCCAAAAGATCAAGGAAAATCTATGTCAAATGTTATAATGGAGATCTAAACTATTTTCGTGTAATTTATTTTTGAAAACAGAGTGCATTGAGGAACACTCGATTTTCTTGTAATATGTATAAAATACGAGAAACAACGAATAGGGAAGTAGTAAGAATGATGTTATGAACTTGAAGACATATTGTGATTGCTGATTTTTTCATTGAATTCAATATAATGAAGTTCTGAGTTACCTTATGCATTGAAGTTCTCTACGTGTTCTGATTTTAATTAACAACATATCTAGGAGGGCCCTCTGGTATGTGTTTTCTTTATCTTTAATCACTATGTCAGAAGTAGTTCCTCTTAGTTTCTTTCATACTTGTTAATGTTTCGTGTGAAATCATATTCGTTGTGATTTCTTGTAGATGCGTAATTTTATACCACAAACAATATTTCTTTGTGTATGGTGAATAATTGTTTAGGATGATGATATTAAGAAAATCAAACAATTGAATGTTCTTCCATCTACTAAGCTATACCAAAAATTATCACAACATATACTCAAATATTAAACTAAGTCTATAAGTTTCCTTATCTACACATTTCATTTTAGCGTTGAGTAAGATCAAGTTTACCCCCAACTAACCTTTCACTCATATTGATAAATATTTCTTTATGATGTCATAACCTAGTTGGCCAAGACAAAGTGCATTTTTTTAGCAAGCACACATAGTGACTTTTTGCAATTTGAGTCCCTACCATTTGACGGTCAAGTCTAAGTGACTAAAAACATAGGAATTAATTTATGTATGTGAGTTTGGCATTTTACTATTCGATTTTTACTAGCAATCCTTAGGTAATTTCAAGACTAGTTCTTCACATATTGTTCATGTGTCTCATCATTTTATTTACCTGGATTGATAATAAATGTTGAGGAATCTAGACCACTAGATCAACCCAACAGTGTAGTCATTAGTCAATTAATTCTCCTTTAACAACAGGTGATGTGAAACTGCAATCTTATGCATTCAAAACCAGAGCGAGCTAGCAAGTATTCATAATGACAACCAGTCTTAGGTTAAGTTTAAAATGAAACAAATTGGGGAAACAGTGGTTTAATATATCAAATATCAAGCCACATAGAAGGATCTCATGACGTTGTGGAATTTAATTATAGTGGATAAACCCTTTGTTGGCCTTTAGTGGTTGATTCGATGTGTGGAGATGACCATAGGGAGATTTTGAAATGTTCATTTATCACACTTTAAGTCAATCGAGTTTGAGCACAAGGAGTTGTCTCTTTACAATGAAATCTTATCGTCTATTTAGTTATGACCGTTACTAAACATACAATGATGACATAAGCCTAGTGAGTGTGCAAGTGACATGGATGACCATCGTTGTATATAAATGAGACGCGTCAACACTGAATTGGGGAACTGGTGTGCCAATGCATTAAGGGGCCCACCATAATCATGAGGAAGGGTGATTTATCGAATCAGTGATTCAATGACTTAGATTTATCATGTCCTTTTGATCGGACGAATGACATTATTTTATGTGAAAAAAACCATCGAGCATCGGGTGCGTGTGTGAGTGATGTGGATGATCGATGTGGTAGGTAAGGAAATATGTTTCGATGGTCTATTGGTAGATGGTAAGTGGATTCTTTGATGGACCTAACCTAACTACAAAGAGGGAATGCATTACAATATCCTTTATCTAAAGATCTAGACTCAACCGCTCGTTTGATTAGATGGTAGATGTCGTTATATGTGTAAAACCCTATCGGGAATCGAGTGCGAGTTTGGGTGTATACAATGGATGGGACAACCAATCTAGCCAATGGTCGATGAGTTCGTCAGTGTTGGCGTATAAGAATGAAATATTGTAAGAATAGGCACCACAAACCTTTGATGGCCTTTGAACCTATATATCGATGAGTGACATGGTGTGATAACATGTATTAGTATGGATGACTAATGTGGCATTTTATGTGTCTCATGACATGGCTAAAAGTGAGTGTATGCGTTGATGTGGCATTCATATAGGTGATGACATGGCATTGGAAGAATTATGACGTGGCATCCTACGTGACACATGGGATAGACAACACTTCCCTTTTTAACCAATAAATGACCCATATTTATCGGCAGTTTGGGTTTGGTAGTGGATACGTTTCAAATTTTTATGCATTGCTTTGTTTTTCACTTCGTTAATGGGATTTTCTCCCAACCCTCGATGACTACATCAGGTCGCGCACGAAAGTGTGGATGCACATGTGTTATCATTTTCTAATGGCCAATGTCAACGGTCCGATGGATCATAAAAACACACATCATCGGTTCGGGCCATTTTGACCAATCTCACAAATTTATTTTCAGACTTTCATTCATACCCCCTGACCTGATGCCTTCATCAGGCCAACTTAAAGAGCATTGTATTTTGCCAAATTTTGCATTCTTCCCCCTCCCACTTGACTAATTGGTTTTCAACAATATTGTGTCTCTTTTGGGGTTTACTTTAGGATTAGTTTTTTGTTCATACAATGATCAAAGAAACAAAAAATCAAGGAAATCAAAGAAATCCAATCAAAAACAAATATCTAAAGAAACTAATAAAGAACAAACGAAGGTTGAAAAACAAATTAAAAGTGGTACACTAAAATTCCCAACAAATTTTAAGGGTGTGTTGAGTGCTCAACACCTCCATTCAACCCTTGTACCATGAAGGACATTCCTACTTGGACTTGGAGAGAGAATGGTTTGATGAGTGCTCGGTGTAGTGCCACTAGGTTCTCTAGGTGGTGAACCTAGTTCCTCCATAGATTTTCCATATTGGAAAATGATGCACAAATTATCTAGATACTAGAAAGAATATTTTGGATCATTTGTTGTACTTCTATACGTGAATGTAAACTATATACAATGTTCTAAAATTTCTTTAGAAATAAATATTTACCCAAGGGATTTATGATATCTTTCTTTTTCTTAAATGTTTGAAGAAGCTCTGGATAATCTCTATCATGTTACTACAACTCTCGAATATTATATAATTAAGATTATAGCAATTGTCTCCTAACTGGTAACTTGGATTGACTAGGTGCATGGACTATCTCCTTGGGTTCTAAAGTCTATGGGAGTTGTGTGGTGCTTCCTTTTTCCTTTGTGGATCCTCGTAATTGTTGTGATGAACTAGTAGTGCTTGACTTGGTTATATTTTTCCTAATGGATCCTCCTCCATGTGCTTCTTCTTTTTCCCACTATCATTTTTGTTCCTCTTGTTCATTCTCTCTTTGTCTCTTTAATTATGTAAGACATGGTGATTCATAGACAATTTTCTTGGTTTACCACTTTGATTTAGACTTTGTAACTCAAGATTTTTCTTGATTGTGATTTGTTCTTCATTGATTGATAGTTGTAACCAAAACCTTTTAACTAGGTCACAAATGTAGGTTCTCAAGCCACTATGCAACGATTGTTGGAATATCATCCTAGGTAACATAATAAGGGAAAATGTCTATTGGAGCCTATGGATTAACATGGGGTTTAATAAAAAAATTATGCATATCTATTTCATAAAAATGAAATCACCATACTTATCTACAAGATTTCATAGAATCCAAATCGATTCAACAATCTCTTGTATCATGCGGGTGTACCAATGTTGGGAGGCTAGATTGGTGTTTTCCTGAACTGTCTTATCCTTATTATATTTCCATGTGTTGAAATTTGATGGTGGGAATATTTCCATAACCTCATTGTCGAAGGTTATACCTTATGGGGCTTACCATAAAATCAAATCAAGGAGTAGAAGTACCTACTATAACGAAAATCCTTACTAGACTTTTATGACTCCAAATAATCTACAACAAATTAATTATGGAGATAGAGCTCCCAGACACATTTATGACATATGTGCACCACTTGGATACATGGAAGACCCCCATGGGGCATTCATATTTTTGGCACTTCCTAACCAACTTACATTCAAATATCCATGAAGAAAATATGACCTTTGGGTCTTATATTACATAAATTACAACACAACACATACCCCTATGCATGCCATATTACATTCCAAGCCATCATTACTTCTATTACATCCCCTCCTTGTTATAGTAGTCTTGAAACTTGTTATGGAACATCTAGTTCAACCAGGTATGGTTTGTCTAACCATAGGTGGCCTCCATGCAACCGGATTAGAAGAAACCTAATACAACATGAAATAGATGTGCTCCATCCAAAGTCAGGAACATCTAGTAAGGTAATGATACTAGAATTATATAATTTCCATGACAAGCCTTTCACTCAACCATCTCAACACCATCAACCAATGTTTATACCTGAACATAGTGATCAAATTGAAAATCAAGAAATTATGCAACAACTTGTAAATTGAAATATGAAAACCCTAGATGCCAACTCTCTCGAGAACGGACTCGATGATATTCACATTGTCATGGAACTAAACTATTGGCATGTTTTAATCTTTATGGGCCTTTTTCTTTGGACATGCTTTGGACTTACATGAAGATACCACTATTATCACACTTACAAACTATTACCCTTCAACTCTTCGTATTTCTTGCAATCTTTGAAAAAAATCATATTGCCTTGAACTCTTTCACCCTTATACAAATGACAATAACATAGTAACCAATAAGTCTACCCACCGCATATCATTTTAGGATGCATCATCATTAATACTCACTATTGATATTTCAAATTCAAGTTGTTATTTGCTTTCCTTGAACTGTATTTTCCAACATTTCCTTGGATTTCATTTGATGACGTTATTTTAATTCTAAAATCATGCCACTATAGTTTCCTTATTCTCATTAGGCAACGAGTAAACTACATAACTTGACTTGGCAAATGCCTTCACTTCCCATGCATGGTATTCTATAAACAAAACCTATAAATATAAGCATCTCTCATGAGTTATACAAGTTCAACAGATGTAAGGTTATGTTGCACAAGTGTATCCTAAGATTTAGTCATTTTCTACTTCAATTTGATTGTATCTTATTGGTTTTTCCATTGAGAATCTCTTCCTTCACTAAAAAGAGAGTTTCTTTCAACTATCATTACATTTCAAAGAGATAAATCCTCAAAGAGGAAAAACCCTCTTGACGAGAGAGAGTGAAGGTCATCTTCATGACTTACACTGGGTGACATCTTTCTTTTATGTAATTTTTTTCTCCATTGTATCATAAACAAAAAATATCAAGTTATCTTCCCCCATTAAAAAATAAATTCAAATGGTTTTTATGTCTTCTCATTAGTTTTATTCCTAAACTACTAATATTGTGAATAATTTATAGTGTTGTTTTCTTTTTTGTAATTATGTTCAAGAATGTAAAGGAGGTGCTATTGTTTGTATTACCTTCTCTTGCTTCTAAACCAACAATAAATATATGAAAGAGATACAATAATGTTTGATCCACTTATTTTTCTAGTTTTCTTGTAATTTGATATTAAGGGAAGGAAATAGCTTGCTTTTCAACATTCATACTTGTACATTTTCATTTTATATCTACACTACCATAGCCAACCTATTGACTAATCTTATTTGGTACACCCTAGCACTAATAACCCACAACAACATTGTCGGATAAATTCTCCCATACAAAATGGAGACTAAAACCATATTTACACCCCTAAAAATGAGCAACTTGATCATTCTAACTCAAAAGGTATCAAGTGGTGGAAATATCACAAGCATGATAGTCTTAACACTTACAAATGTTGAAAACTTAAATAGTTAATTGCAAATTAATACCAAACTTAAACACCTTCAAACCCTAAAAATGTCATCATAGACATAATAACAATCTCGAGACCTACAAAGACCAATTTCTTGATCATGATCATCCAAAGTATTCTAAGAAAAGAAAGAAGGATACCCCCCTCCTCCCGCAACCCGAATTTGAGTCTTCTAAAGAAGAAAAAGTGGACGCCCCTCCTAAATATCCTAAGAAGAATGGGAAGGCTCTCATTAACACTCCTTATAGCCATCCTTATCCCAAAATTTGTAGAAAGAATACATGTTTTTGGGAAGGATACTAGTGAACCAGGTGTTGCACCATGTTGGATTGGAGTCATAATTTTCTTTGTCCTAAAAAGGGCATCCCTATATTTGATTTCTATACCTAATAGAATTGATATTGATACCATCATTTAGGTCCACTTAGTATGTCTTTCCTAAGATAAACCTACTCAATAACTAACTCTTAGCCTCATCGATGTCAATCGTCCCTTTCCTTCTCATTGTATTAGAGTCATAACCCAAACCTAATAAAAATATCCTTTTCACTCTTATAGCTTCCCTCCTCCCCTCCCTACCTATGATATGTATTCATTTTCTTTGTATTATTATTCTCTAATCCCAATCCTACCCTCTCGTGTCTCTATAATGTCCTACATAGACATTATTAGGGAATGCCTTGATTAGAGGGGTTATATTGTTGAATCCCTCTTTGAGTTCTACCTTGAGATTTACTAAGTTTGAGCCCCTTCTCTCTCCTTTGATATCTATCACATATCTTCCCCGAAGGAATGATAAATCAATGTGGGTGACCTATTATGTATCCAAATCTATCACAACTATTTCACTATCAAATGAGTTAGTGTTAATCCCACAACTTTATTGAACATCACAGAAACTTGTGTTTGTTACACACTTGGTACTATCCATTTCTCTCCTATCTTGTGGACACTTCAAGGATTGAAAAAAATTGAGACCAAATCTCTCATAGCTATTGCGATCTCTTTGACTCTCAATTGTACGATAATTGACACCCATTTTTTAGTACTCCTAGAATATTTAGAGTACAATACCATCCTTAGTCACCCATGGTTGGATGTGATGATGGATATATTATGCACCTTGAAATTATATATCTTGTTCTTTCATGAAGGAAAGACTTATTCCATTCAACATGATCCTACTTGTTTCTCTCTCCATCATAGGGTTGAACCTAAGGTTCATTCCTTTGCCTCTTATGTTTAGTATGTTTTCTTCTTTGAAGCCTCCTAATCCACTTTGCTACCTTTCAAACTCCACCAAAGTATGCTAGACTCTTATTTTATATTACTCCACATTTTCTCCTCTTGGTCCTTCTCCTCCAGTCACTTTCTTTGATCGACTTAGGTTATTCTCTCCCTTATTCTCTCTTATCTTCTAATTCCCTTTTTTTCTTCTTTTACTCTTCCTCTCCTGAAGTCATTTTCATTTTGACATTTGAGGATATCCCACCCTATATCCCTAGCTTTCCATTGGTGGCTTGAGCTATAATATCCTCATAAAATTTCCATATTTTAATTTTTTTGTAACACCCTCGCTATAATCCTCAGTTTAATTAATGCTTAATGTAGATATAATGTGTGGTTATGGCCAAGCAATGTATATGCAAAATGTATTTCTAAATTTTAATAGTAAAATGTGATGCCAACTACTAAGAGGATATGGAAAAATATGGGGGTTTAATTAATATACAAGAGAGGGGAGGGTCTAGGAGAATGTCTAAGAGGGGTCCAAGGGGGAATTACCCATGTCTATTAATTCCACCCACATTCTTGAATTTTATTATCAATATGTATTAAACTAAATTTTATGATTGAGTGTCCCTAAATCCAATCATTGAATGGATGTAAGGGGGTGGGTCTGAGAAGTCACATCCCATGGTTACTAGGAGCATGGGGGTTGAGTAAAATTAACTTGGGGAAGTGTGTGAGTCAAACAAATAATCCAAAGGGAGGAATTTCGTATGGGCAGTGACAATAATTTTAGACAATCAAATTTTTGGCAAGAACAACAAGTAGAGAGAAAGAAAAAGATCGTGGAGCTAGAGAATCCATAGAGGGAGGATTCTAGAGCATGTTGGAGAATTTTTGGAGCATGGTGGAGATGAACACTAAATATCCAGGTTGTCATTCCTAAAGAGTGAACTTCTGTATGAGTTGCATTGTAACACCAAGTGGTTGTTGTTGTTGTTGGTAGTTTTACTAGCAGTGAGTTCCCTTGAGTTCCCAGTAGAGAGATTATTGGTTACCTATGCCAGAAAAACCCTGATAAATGAATGGGATGCTCAAGGGGATGAGATTAGTGAAGGGGTACATTCCTTAGGTTGGGCAGGTCGAGAGGAAAATAGATGGTGGAAAATCAGGATAGTTGTAGGAGAATACCAATGAGTTGTGGGTTTCTGAGTTGTGAGTGGACAATGAGAGACTGCCCTCTTTTGGATTGCTAACCCCATCTCGGGGGTGACTTGTTGTTGATATTTGGAACAAAAAGTCTATGGTTGGGTGGAATGTCCGTCCCAAGCAGCTGGTTACCCAACTAAATTAAAAGATAAGCATTTTATCCGTTTATGTGTTGTATTTATGAGTTAAATTGTTGTGCATGAACTTTGTGTTTAATAAGAATTTATATGTTGTTGGGTGAGTTATTAGCCGCATTCATGCTTTTTTTAAATGTTGTAGATGCATTTTCTAAATGGTATTAGATAATAGTTAAATTTGTATGCAATTCATAAGTGATAAGATACAAGAAATCAGTGAACATAAAATTATAATTTTTATGAGTAGTATGCATGTAATGGACCTCAGCTAGGATAGGGGATGTTACATTATGGTATCATATCCTTTGGTTCAAACACTGAGCTTGTATGGGCCAAGACAGATGCAAATTGGTAAAATCTGTTGTTACATATTTCGGTCTGTGAAAATTTGGGAAAAATTGGTGAAAAATCAGAGAAAAATCCCCAATTTCATGAACAAATTCAAGACAAATTTGCCTCATATCCATTTAATAGAGTTTTAATGGTGTCGATATATATAACTGCAAAGTTAAATTCGAATTGGAAGGTCATTTTTTTTGTTTCAATGGCCATTGTAGAACTAGACAAAATTTGGTGAATTGACGACAAAGATCGTGTTTGATCTCGAGATCAACAACCTAGATTCATTGTGATATATTTAAACATTTATAAGGTTTCAACCATTTAAAGTGTTGAGTAGATCAATGGTCAAGATTCAATTTTGGTGGTTGGGAGAATGAAACAAATCAATGATCTGGATTCATTTTTTGTTGTTGGGAAGTTGGAGCCGATTGACGGTCATGATTTTCTTTCAGAGCTTGGAAAATAGAGAAAATCAACGATTGAGAATTGTCAGAAGAGTTGAGTGAAGTTTGATAGATCGATGACCAAGATCATTTTATAATGGAATATCGAAGACCTAGAGAAATTTTTGATGGACAATGGTCAGAACGGTCAAATTGGTGAAGTTTTTTAGCCGCCAACGGAAATCATCGACGTTCGATGGTTAGGTGTGGGTCAATTCGGTGAACTATTTCTATTGAACAAGAGAGAGCACTAATGATTGATGGTCAATGGTTGGGTGTCAATCAATTCGACTAGGTGTTTGGGTTGTCCAAGGGAAATGGTTGATGGCCAATGAAGGAAAGAGGGTGATGACATGTCATGCCATGTTAACATCCACGTGTCATGCCATGACATTCGGATTTCTATGTTAGATTATGTGTCATGAAACATCATTATCCATGTGCCATGCCATGTTAGCATTTTCCATGTCAACCAAGAAGTGGTCGATGGTCGATGGTCAGGTCGGCCAAATTGGAGAAGTGTAATTGTCAGTCAAAAGGGAAAACATCAGCAGTCGATGAACGATGGTTAGGTTGGCCGATTCAGAGATACGTTGGAAGTGGATTGATAGATAATTCTTTGATGGATTATGGTTGATAATCACGCTTTGGGAGATTCATGAACAAGTGATTTGCCAAAGAGAATCATTGATCAACCAATCACCGATGGAGCTCAGATCAACAGTCTAGATTGCTTTGAGATGTCGATTGACTATGGAAATTGATCCATGGAGTTTGGAAAGGATTAACAGATCAACAGATTAGATTACACCTGATTTGAGATCAATGACTCGTATTTAAAGGACTGTTATGACAATAAAACAATCAATTTTATATTAGATTTTTTAGATTTTGAAGGTCTTGAATTTCTGAGGCAATTTTGAGGCCCTAAATGACATTTTTAGGAAATCAAAACCCACGAGAGTAGAGTGTACAAAGGTACACTATGGTTTTCCATCTTAAATAAAATAACTCAGAGAGAGCTATCCAATGAGATACTCTGAGTGAAAAACATAGCTTGTATGAGAAAGTTACAAGTAAAATAGTTAAGGTAAAATTTTGGCACCAATTTACTTCCAAAGGGCATAACTCCTTGATGAGAAGTCCGTTTGGGGCTTAGGAGCAGTCTATGGAAATCTTGTGAACCATAAAATCCATCCATGGAACCAAATTTGGAATCTAGGTAAGTAAATTTGTGCGAGAAGAGAAAGAAGACACCTATAACATACATGGATAAATTGGGAAAAATAGTCTAAACTTCTCTGAACCATAAATTTCAGCTCAAATCTCATATTTGAGCAAATGAATTTTCCTTGGAAAGGTATCGAGGAGGAGAAGACATTTTTCCACCCAAAATTTTTAATTGGGTGTTAAAAGTTTATCAAAAAGTAATAAAGTAAATTATGTAGTAGTAAGTGGATGGAAATTACAGCTTGTAAATGTTGTAACGTTTTGCTCAAAACTCAGAATGAGGCATGAGTACAAACATTAGAGAGATATTTCATAGAGAAATGCATATAAGGAATCATATTTTGAATTGGTGCATTACGTTCTTCATAAATTAATGAGAAGAATAACTTGTTTTCTAATTGATGAAATGTTTTATGTTATATATGATCTAACAATAATTATTACATGCACATTTCTTGCAGAATTAGAGGTGTAGGAAAACAACTTTGGTTCTTATATGAGAAATGTGGTTATGGAATATGTCGAGGGATCTTATAGCCATGAGGAATAGATCAAAGTTCTTCATGTCAACATGAGAAATGATGAGAAAAAATTTAATGGGAGAAGAGATAGGCAAGAGTTTGTAACTATGAGAAGCCTACATAGAGAAGTGTAGAGATATAGGGATGATAATGAAAGGATTATGAAGTCTCAAGAAGAGGTACTTTAGAGTATGAATATGTTTCATAAGAAATTTAGCAAAGAATCTACCACCAAGCAAGAAAGTAGTGTTAGACAAGTGACAACATCTAGATCCCATAGGAGCAAGAATGGGAATGATAGGAAGTCAAGAAGCATGAGCATGCACCATCATTCTCCAAGGAAATCAACTAGAATAACCCAAGTGTTTCTCATGTTAGGAGGCAGAGAAGAAGGCATGAGGAAGAAATCTTGCAAGGTGAACTTAGGAAAATTAGGCCACCAAATTTCAATGGTGAGCATAGTAAAGGAGAAGAGGTCAATTTTTGACTCTTGGAAATGAAGAAATATTTCTAGTTGCATGATTACCCCTCAAGGGTAGAAGCTATAATTGCAACCTACCACTTGCAAGGAAAGGACACCATGGGTGGGATCAGCTTAAGAAATCCAAGCACCTTTATGAGAAAAGTGTCTGATGAAGGTGGTTCAAAGTATATTTCCAAGAGAAATATTTGTCTAAACATTATTATGAAACACTTCTTTGAACTCAAGTTGGGAAGCATGAAAATGGACGAATATGAGAAGTAATTATTTGATTTGTTGAAAAATGTTGGCTTCATAAAAGATGAGAAGGTCAAAATCTAAAGTTTTCTAAGTGGGTTACCCTCCTTCTATAGTGACAAGATACATTATGATAACCCTATAATTTTGGAGGAAGCCACAAGGAGAGCAAAGCATCTTTATGAGCAGAGCAGAGGAAGGCCAGTTTTCCAAAAATCTTGGAATGATAAGAAGAAAGGTTTTAAGCCACCCTTTTTCAAGAGAAACTCCCAAGCAAATCAATAAGACTAGTCAACCCAAAATGAGCATAAGACTACATATTCATTTGGGAAAAGACCAAGGAAACATCTTGTACAATGTTGGGGATGTGATGGAAATCACTTATATCTGGACCACCCTCACAAAGGAGAAAGAATGAGGATTGTTCAAAACATTCAATAGGTTGAAGCAGTTGAATACATGGGAGGAATCATGCCAAGGATTTATGTGGACTTGGACAACAAGCAAGAAAAATATCAATCCTTCGTAATTTAAGTGGAAGTGGAAGGTAAGATTAATAGCCAACCCATAGCAATTTTAATTGATTCTAGAGCTAGTCATGTAGTTACATAAACTATAACATTGTTTAAATATTTCACTTGCAAATAAGTAAGAATAATAAATATTGGTTAGTTCAGCTAGCCACGAGAGCTAAGAGGAAGATCAATGAGTTATTTAAAGATTTTCCAATATACATGAATGGACTTAGCACAAAGGTTGATGTGAACATCATACCATTGGGTTAATATGATTGTCTAATTGGCATAGATTGGTTTGAAAAACACCATGTTGTCCTAGAATGTTACAACAAGACAATCACATGTATTGATGAAGAAGGGTAGCAAGGCAAGGTTCAAGGCATTCCAAGAGTTGTATTTGTTAGAGAGATTTCAACTATGCACTTGAAAAAGATTTTCAGAAATGGATGCTAGTTTTTTGTAGCCCATATGGAAGAGGCATCCGGAGATAAAGTGGCATGCATTTAAGACCATCCAATCTTGAGGGATTTCGAATATTTTTTAGAGAAATCCTAAGACTTCCACCAAAGAGAGACATTGATTTTTCTATTTATTTGGTGCCAAGATACGCCCTAGTGTCCAAGACACCATATATAATGGACATGACAGAGGTGAAAGATTTGTAGATGCAACTTGAAGAACTTTTGAAGAATGGGTATATACGCCCAAGCATGTCACCTTGGGGAGCCCAGTTCTTTTTGTGAAAAAGAAAGATGAAACCTTAAGGTTGTGTATTGATTTCAAACAACTAAATAAGGTCATCATATAGAACAAATATCCTTCTCCAAGGATTGATGACTTATTTGAACAACTGAAAGGTGAAAGAATATTTTCCAAGATTGACTTGAGATCAGGTTATCATCAAATGAGGATAAAGGAAGGATACACCAACAAGACAACATTCAAGACAAGATACTAGCATTATGAATTCACAGTAGTACCATTTGGACTATAAAATGTCCCAACAGTTTTCATGTGCCTAATGAATGGTGTGTTCAAGGAGTACTTAGATAAGTTTGTAATTGTGTTCCTAGATGATATACTCATCTACTCTAAGTTTGAAGAGGAACATGAAAAACATTTAAGAACAATGTTGCAAGTTTTAATAGAGCATAAATTGTCTGCTAAGCTAAGTGCATCTTTTATCAAAAGAAGATTCACTAGTTGGGGCATATAATCTCAGTAGATGGGATAGTAGTTGATCCCGAGAAGATAAAGGCCATTATAACATGATCAATGCCAAAGAATGTCACAGAGTTAGATGATTCATGGGTCTTTCCATTTATTACTGAAGATTCATAAAAGGTTTCTCAAAGATTGCAAGCCCAATCACTTCTTTGCAAAATAAGGGAGTGAAATTTGAATGGAATTCCAAGTTTGAAGAGAGATTTCAGCAACTGAAAGACATCTTGAAAAGCGCACCAATATTGAATATTTCATATCCAAATGTATATTGTGTTTTGTGCACCGATGCATGCAAGGATGGGCTTGGTGGAATCATCACTCAAAAAGATCACATGGTATGCTATGAGTCTAGAAAGTAAAATAATATGAGAAGAATTAGGCTATGCATGAATTAAAGTTAATGAAAATTGTACATGCATTAAAAATGTGGAGACATTACCTCATAGGGAGATAATTTGAGATAAGAACAGATTTTTGCGATCTAAAACATTTGTTTGGAAAACCAAAATTAAATGTCAGACAAACTAGGTAGCTGGGATTTCTTAGTGAATACAATTTTGAGATTAAGAATATAAAATGCAAGGATAATCAAGTGGTTGATGCACTCAATAGGAGAGCACATGAAATGCATATTGCAACCATTAGCCTATACAAGATTGTTCTGAAAGCTAAAATTATTGCAGCAACAAATTTAGCTCAAACATATTTGAAAATAAAAGAAACATTACAACAAGACAATTTACAATATAAATTTGATTATTATGAGATGAAGGAAGATGTAATTCTCATGTACAATGGCAAATTATATGTGCCAAATTCCAATGAGATGAAAAATGTAGTGTTGAGGGAAATGCACAATGTGCCATATGTTGGACACCAAGGATATCAAAAGACAATTGCGACTGTGAAAAGCCAATACTTTTGGTATGGAATGAAGAAATAAGTGACAAATTATATAGCCAAATACCTAAAATGTCAGAAAGTGAAAACATAACATAGGCATCCAACTAGGTTATTGCAGCCATTATCCATTCTATAATGGAAGTGGGAAGTTGTCACACTGGATTTTATTAATAAGTTGACCAAAACAGTGAATAAACATGATTCATGATGGTAGTGGTGGACAAATTGACTAAGGAAAAACATTTTATCCCGATGAAGACAACACACAAGGAAACAAATATTGACATAAAATAAGTTGTGAGGTTACACAAAGTGCCTAAGGCAATAGTTTCGAATAGATATCCAAAATTCACTTCCAATTTTTGGAAAGGTTTGTTCAAAGGATTTGAGAAAAATCTAAATCTTAGTACAACCTATCACCCAGAGTCGGATGGTTAAATAGAGAGGACTAACAAATAATTGAGGACAGGTTCAAAATGTAAGTGATGGATCATCCATCAAAATGGGAAGATGTTTTTCATTTAGTTGTCATTGCTTACAATAATGGGTATCAGGCCTCATTGAAAATGAGCTCGGTTGAAGCATTCTATGGAAGAAAGTGTAATACACCAGTGAGTTGGGATAATCTAACAGACAAAGTGGTTAAAGGAAATGGAAGAGAAGATGACAGAAGATCAATCGTAATTTAAAGGTTGTCCATGATAGGAAGGAAAACTATGCAAACATGAATAAAGTGCTTAGATATTTTGAAGTGGGAGAACATGTGTTCTTGAAAGTGAAAGTGAAAATAAATTTGCTAATATTAGGAAGTTTCCCAAAGTTGACAACAAGATATTATGGACCTTTTGAAATATTAGAAAAGATAGGTCCACTTGCATACATGCTAGCATTGTCTACATCCATGAGAGTGCATAATGTATTTCATGTATCACTATTAAGGAAATATGTGTCTGACCCTAACCACATAATTGATTGGAATGTGATCCAGGTGGAGCACAAAGGGGATTTTTGGGTGGAACCAATACACATCCTAGACCAGAAATTCAAAGTTCTCAGGAACAAATCCATAGGGATGGTAAAGGTTCAATGGACCTACTACGGTTATGAAGATGCTACTTGGGAGCATGAAGAAAACATGTGGGAAGAATACCCACAATTTTTTGTCAATTTTGAAGAAAACATAATGCAAGACTCCATTTTAAGCAACTAGAGTTCTGGAACGACATCTCATAGTCCCAACCAACCTGCATTGGGGGGCCTGAGAAAAGAATACCACATTCCTTGGGCTAGCCCTAATTAAAAAATGGTGCATTCCTTAGATCATCGAGTTGAGAGAGACATGAGATTATGGTTGGAAATGTTGTTGGAGTTGTAAAATTGAAGAATTTTATTTCTCAGTACTATGATGTAAATTTGTATATGTGTGTGTGTGTATGTGTCAACATAGTATGCATCAAGGATGGAACACAATTATAGGGGAGGAGGAATGTAACATCCCTGCTATAATAACCAATTTAATTAATGATTAATGTAGATGTAATGTGTGGCTATGACCAAGCGATGTATATGAGAAATGTATTTTTGAATTTTAATAATAAAATGTGATGTCAACTGCTAAGTGGATATGGAAAGATATGGGGGATGAATTAATCCATAAGAGAAGGGAGGGTGTAAGAGAATTCCTAAGATGGGTACACGGGGGAATTATCCATGTCTATTAATTCCACCCACATTCCTGAATTTTATTATCATTATGTATTAAACTCTATTTTATGATTGAGTGTCCCCAAAGCCAATCATTGAATGCATGTAAGAGGGTGGGTGTGAGAAGTCACATCCTGTAGTTATTGGGAGCATGGGGCATGAGTACAATCAACTCGGGGAAGTGTGTGAGTCAAGTAATTAAGCCAAAGGGAGGAAATTGTATGGGTAGTGACAAAAGTTTTAGACAATCAAGTTTTTGGTAAGAACATCAAGTAGAGAAAAAGAAAAAGAGCTTGGAGCTAGAGCATCCATGTGGCCGAATTATGGAGCATGATGAAGCATTTTTGGAGCATTGTGGAGCTGAAGATTGAAGATTTGGGTTGTCCCTGACGTCACGATCATTGGCGTGTCCGCATGAGGAGAGTGATAGGTGTCGCCCAGAAATGGACAGATGGCGTAACCAAAGGTGTCTGAAATGAATGCCATGTGTCTCCTCTAATGAATGACACGTGGCTCTGGCATTTCGGCATTTGGGAGTTTTGAGTGATAAGTGTGGAAATCTCTGTAGGACGATCATTGAAGTGATGCAGCAGTTCAATGTTCGGGAGTTTCTGCCAAAGATGAGCTCGAAATTTTCATCGCCGAAGTCGTGGAGTGACTTATGTGTGACTCTTGCGATTAAACCTCGCGCAATTTTTGGGATCCCAAATGTGTGGGAGTCGTTGATTTGGCGACCTGTTGGATCTCCATCGTTAAAATTTAACCTATCTTTTTGTCTTGAAATATAAGCCCGAAATGAATTGCTCTGAATTGTTGTGTTTTGTTTTGCAGAAGCTTATTGTACATACAAAGGAATTGGTGGTCCTAGATGTCTCTTGCGCACACAAAAGACTTGGTGGACTTGTTTTATGCTCAATCAATGGAAAACATGATGACAAGTATTTCAAACCAAGTCATGACATGCAATTATCTTTCAAGAAAACAGAAACAATTTGAACAAAGAATCAATCCATAAAGATAATGATAAAAAACCAAGTCATTTAGAGAGGGAAACCAACTTAACTAGCAAGTAGAGGAATAATAATGATGATGGCATAGGGAAAAGAGGCAAGAGGGGCAGGGGTGCAGAATTAGGTCTCAACATGTTCCAACACAAATATTGACATAAAATAAGTTGTGAGGTTACATGGAGTGCCTAAGGAAATATTTTAAGATAGATATCCAAAATTCACTTCCAATTTTTTGAAAGGTTTGTTCAAAGGATTTGGGACAAATCTAAATCTTAGTACAACCTATCACCCGGATTTGGATGGGTAAATAGAGAAGACTCACAAAATAATTGAGGACATGTTTAAAATGTATGTGATGGATCATCCATCAAAATGGGAAGATTTTGTTCATTTAGTTGTAATTGCTTACAATAATGGGTATTGGGCCTCATTGAAAATGAGCCCGGCTAAAGAATTATATGGAAGAAAGTGTAATACACCAGTGAGTTGGAATAATCTAATAGACAAAGTGGTTATTGAGCCAGATTTGTTGAAGGAAATGGAAGAGAAGATGAGAAAGATCAAGCATAATTTAAAGGTTGTCCAAGATAGGCAGGAAAATTATGCAAACAAGAATAAAGTGTTTAGATATTTTAAAGTGGGAGAACATGTGTTCTTAAAAATGAAGGCAAAAATAAGTTTGCTAATATTAGGAAGTTTCCCAAAGTTGACAACAAGATAGTATGGACCTTTTGAAATATTAGAAAATATAGGGCTAGTTGCATACATGCTAGCATTGTCTGCATCCATGAGAATGCATAATGTATTTCATGTATCACTATTAAAGAAATATGTGTCTGACCCTAACCACATAATTGATTGGAATGTGATCCAGGTGGAGCACAAAGGGGATTTTCGGGTGGAACCAATACACATCCTAGACCAGAAAGTCAAAGTGCCCATCAACAAAGCCATAGGGATGGTAAAGGCTCAATGGACCTACTACGATTATGAATATGTTGCTTGGGAGCATGAAGAAAACATGTGGGAAGAATAACCGTAATGTTTTGTCAATTTTGAAGAAAACATAATGCAAGACTCCATTTTAAGCAGCTAGAGTTATGAAATGACATGTCATAGTCCTAGCCAACCTGCACTAGGAGCCCTGATAAAAGAATGGTAGATTCCTCAGGTTAGAATTGATTAAAAAATGGTGCATTCCTCAGGTCAGCGGGTTGAGTGAGACATGAGATTATGGTTGGAAATGTTGTTGAAGTTGTAAAATTGCATAATTTTATTTCTTACTACTATGATGTAAATTTGTATATATATGTATATCAACATAGTGTGCATTGAGGATGGCACACAATTGTAGGGGAGGAGGAATGTAACATCCCCGCTATAATATCAAATTTAATTAATTCTTAATGTAGATGTAATGTGTGTCTAATTAATCCACAAGAAAGGGGAGGGTGTAAGAGAATGCCTAAGAGGGGTAGAAGGGGAAATTACCCATGTCTATTAATTCCACCCACATTCCTGAATTTTATTATCATTATGTATTAAAATCTATTTTTTGATTGAGTGTCCCCAAATCCAATCATTGAATGCATGTAAGAGGGTGAGTGTGAGAAGCCACATCCCGTAGTTGTTGGGAGCATGGGGGATGAGTATAATCAACTGGGGAAGTGTGTGAGTCAAGTAAGTAAGCCAAAGGGAGGAAATGTGTATGGGTAGTGACAAAAGTTTTAGACAATCAAGTTTTTGGCAAGAACATCAAGAAGAGAGCAAGAAAAAGAGCTTGGAGCTAGAGCATCCACGGAGGCCGAATTATGGAGCATGCTGGAGTGTTTTTGGAGCATTGTGGAGTTGAAGATTGAAGAGTTGGGTTGCCAGGCCTGAAGAGTGAACTCTCGTGTGAGTTGCACCCTAACAACAAGTGGTTACTGTTTTTTTTGGTAGTTTTCCTGGGATTGAGTTCCCTTGAATTCCCAACAGAGAGATTCATGGTTACATGTGTGAGAGAGACCTTGATAAATGAATGGGACACTCGAGGGACTGATATTAGTAAAGGGGTACATTCCTTGTGTTGGGCGGGTCAAGAGGAAGAGAGATAGTGGAAAATTGAGATAGTTGTAGGAGAATACCAGTGGGTTGTGGGTTTATGAGTTGTGAGTTGACAGTGAGAGACCACCCTCTTTTGTAGATTGCTAGTCCCAACTCGGGGGTGACTTGTTGTTGAGATTTGGAACAAAAAGTCTATGGTTGGGTGGAACGTTTGTCCCAAGCAGTTGGTTGCCCAATTTAATTAAAATATAAGTGTTTTATCTATTTATGTGTTGTATTTATGAGTAAGTTGTTGTGCATGAACTTTGTGTTTAATAAGAATTTATATGATGTTGTGTGAGTCATTAGTTGCATTCCCGCTTCTTTAAAATGATGTAAATGCATTTGCTAAATGGTATCAGAGCATAGTTAAATTTTTATGCAATTTGTAGCTAATAAACTACAGGAAATTAGTTAACAATTTTTTTTAATTTTTATGAGTATTCCACACATAATGGACCTCAGTTGGATTGGAGGACATTACACTTTCTACCAAGTTAAATGAATCATCATCTCATAATGAAACCTTTATGGGGGAAACTCGAGCCTTCTGTTGTTACTATTCCTTAAAAAATCAAAACCACCCTTGCATCTCCTCTTACTCCCTTGCCCTTCTCCTCTTCTCCCTTTTGATCACTTCTCTCCATCATTATGTTGGTGGTTGGATCCTTCTAAATCATCTCATCGTATTGATTACAACCTAACTCAAGATGAATTCTCCCTAAACTGTATTGATTAACATGCCTCCTATTTTCCTCCTTAGAATATTGGTCTTTCCTATAAATTATAGCTATGAGATTTCCTTCTCAACCATTCCTCCAATATTTTCCTCCTCTCATCTTTTATCTTTAGTATTTCAACTCTACCACCTCTCATATATTCCCTTCACTTATTTTAAATTTATTGAAAACATATATCTTTTTGTTAAGAATAATTTTTTAATAAATATTATATTAAAAAACAAAGTCCTTAGTATCTTGTCGACAATGAAGTGGATGGCCATTTATAAAGTTGTCATAGTGACATATGCCAACCCTAATGTTACGTTGATGTTATGGTGCCAATGCACCCAAAACATAAATTTAACAATGCTTAAATAACTATATTCAAGCATCTATATACACCTCCCTTTAAATAAAAATTGATGGTGAAATCCTCATATCTAGATTTGGGTGACATGTATATAAAATAATTATTTATACGAAATATAAGTGATATTTGCTTCAGCGCAAATTGGCCATGCAAATTCTCTCATTGTTTAATTATTCTTCCCCATTAAAGTTGACAATCTCCAATTTAAAAATTTGATATCAAAGGTTTGATTACTCTTCCCATGAAAGTTGACGGCGCCCACTTTTAAAAGATTTCGATATCAAAGGTAGGATTCTTTTCTTGATTTTCGTAATAAATTCACCCATTTCTGGGGATACCGTGAATATTTTTTTTCCTTGTCAGAGCTCGAATTATTTTATTATTCTTTTCGTGGCATCGGCATATCAAAGATACGATTCTTTTATTGAAATTTGTGATGAGACACATATTTCACGTGGAAAAGATAAAGCAAATGTTCAGTGAATAATTTGAGTAATGGACGCATGTATTGATTTTGGTTGTAAATATTTGATATATTTATATGTTTTATACAATGTAATAATTTAATATGCGTAGGTTTTGAGGAAGGCTCTATATTTGTGTAACTATATGTGTAGATATATGCTTCTCTTATATATGGAGATATAGGCATATCGAGATGTAATTTTTCTTTTTGGTATTTTAGGAGTGGAGGTACAATGTTCAATGCTAACTTAGTGTTCAATGCTAACTTAGTGAGAGATGTACTTTTCCTTTGAGACATTATGGGAGGCATATTTCATAAGAAGGTATTTATGGAGGTATTTAAGGAGGGACATTGGTGAATACGGGAAACGAGGTTGCTCGTATTGCCTCTTAAGAATTTGTGTCGGAGGCAGTATGAGCAGCCTTAGTTAATGTAAAGGTTGCTTATTATACCTCGCAACCTGAGTAGTACACTCCACTGCTGGAAACCTTGAAATAAGTGATGGAAACCTCAAAATAAGTGAAGGCTGCAATAACACTATAAAGTTATCAGCTAATGAAATGTAAGAAAACTCGAATTTTTTTACACATTAAAAAATAAAATTTTAAGTTTTTTATGTTATATATTAAGTTCTTTACAAAATTTTTAAAGTCAAACCAAATAAATAGAGCAGTCAAAGCTAACTCATTGTTATGTATACTACCTGGAGGCAATACAATAAGGAGAGATTTTAGAGGGGTTGTTGGGTTGTTACATTAGTTATAGGTATTTATGGCAATGTGAACTTGTTTTGGTCACACTAGTTATTGTTGGGTTGTTACACTAGTTATAGGTGTTTATGGCAATGAAAACTTGTTTTGGTCACACTAGTCATTGCTTAGCATTTTGGGTATTAATGGCATTGCCTCAATACTATTTATAATTTATTTTATGGTGATTGAGTATTAACCTTGGCTTTCTCTTTAGTGCCTTGTGCATTAGACTTTACACCGATGCCATTGATATTTGTCCAATGGGATATTTGTTTAGTCCTATGAATGGATTAACCTTGCCATAGTTCTTTGTGTTCTTGGTATGGATTCTAGTCTAGTATCATAATATAGATGTGATTATTGCACATTGACACTTGTCCTTAGTCCAACAAAGCCACGTGGTGTGTCACATAACACAATTGTAAGTATTTTTAGTTTCAATAACTATGACCTTACTTCACAACTATCTTACTTAGTCAAAAGCCATATGGTAAATTATTCCTACTTGGTATGACTATATCCTTGCTCAATAATGAATTATTCCTACTTGTTATGACTATATTATTCCTTAATATTTATCAATGAGAGATAGTCATTTGATGTGTCATCAAATATGGTTGTAAGTATATTATGAACCTAATACTTAAAATAACATTAGGATGCCTGCCCCAAGTTAATGGAAAAAAAGTAGCAATGGGGTAAACAAAAACATGTGCACGTAGGAACGTGTGCATGTTCTTAAGAACGTGCATACGTTCCTGATGTGACAAACTAGACAAACCCTGAACCACCACCCAATATGCTGCATCGACTCCTCGGTAGGAACACACTCACGTTCTTAAGAATGTGCATGTATTTTTAATGCCACATCATCTCAGGAATGTGCACACACTCTAAGAATGTGCACATGTTCCTGTTGGGCTCGATTGAAAAGGCTCGCGACCCATTTTTTTACCTATTCAACTGACCACACCGCACATTTGAGAAGTCATTGAGTGAATTGAAACCTTTGGATTTGTTGACAATGTTTCCACACAATCCTAATGTTGTCTCTGAGGTATTTTAGGTATCTATTCACATGCGATTTCATGTTTTTTTTTAGTTTCATAAACTATTTAATTTCATGTTTTTTGTAATTTTCTAAGTTAATTAAAAAAGGGAACCTAATTTATATAAATTTTGTTATTAAATTGTAACACAATAATTAGCATGTAACCTCGAGAAAACCAAATCCTGACACAACCATAGGAAGACACACCAAACCCCAACCCACAACCAACAAATGTAAACACAAAAATTGATGAAGGGTTGAATTGTCTTATATCTATTGTCCATGACTTACAGAGTACTAGAGAGCCCACCCATTTGTCATTATCTACTTCCTTGGACACCATTGTATCGTCCAGGGAAATTAACCAATATTTCTGATTACAGGGCTAAGATGCTTCAATATTACAAGACTGGCATAGACAAAAACCAAGTGACGGACTTAAACATTACAAAACAAGAATTAAAGTCATTGCTCATTGATCCTAGAACCAAACTACAACCACCAGTCACAAATAAATAGATTTGTATGGATTGGTGCATCCACCAACAATTTAAAGATAATTGGATGGATAGGTAGTTTATGGTGTTTGACAAACCTCCCTGCAATAATAGGGAGGTGCCTCTATATTTCCTTAGGAAGTTAAGGGACGATATTATTTTGGGTCACCATGTCAACTACTTTGACATTGGTGAATTCCAAGGAGTGGTTCATGGGTCCACACAAGATAGAGAAAACGCTAGGCATGACCCAGTGTTAGGTCCTCATCCTCCTAGGCGAAGGCCTAACCCCCTTGCTCAACATCCTCTCATCGTGAAAGGCATCACCCAAACACAATTATTGTTATCATCTTTGACTCAGAGCAACCTGGTCCAACATGGAAACTTTGTGGCATTATCTCAGTGGGAGGAACCTCCAGGTGACATTCAGAGAGGGGCTAGACCTTCCATCCCTAGAGTAGTGCAGTCGAGAGACAACACATAGACAGATTAGGTGTTCATGTGACCCTCATAGATGCTCGAGTTGTGAGCATATTTGTTATGGGATGATGGAGGCCAATAGACAAGAGAGTTTCATGGATGAGGTTAGTATATTGACCATCTCTATGTTCTTCATTGATTAATATGACATTTAGAGAGGGGCTAGACCTTCCAGCCCTCGAGTAGTGTAGTGAGGAGACAACACATGGACAAATTAGGCATTCATGTGACCCTCATAGATGCTCGAGTTGCGGGCATATTTGTTAGGGGATGATGGAGGCCAGTAGACAAGAGAGTTTCATGGAGGAGTTTAGTTATAGAGAGAGAGAGAGAGAGAGAGAGAGTTTTGTTTTTTGTTTTCCATATCTTATTATATGATGTTTGCAGTAGAGGAAACATGCACATTTAGTGTATCACATACACAGGTATGTGTCGCCTTTGATAAATTCACAAGAGTGATTTTTTTGTTCTATGACATCCTCAAATATAATGTTGTTTTGTTTCTACAGGTTGTGGTACCATATAGTGACGAACCATGTCAAAATGGGATGGACAAGTCACCCCCTTCATAGGTATTATGTGTTGAGTTAAATCTTGTTATATTGTTTTGGTTGAATTTTACATTTTTGTACTAATAAAAATATTATAAATATGTATGTAGGTTTCTTCATCCACTACTAGGTTGCCTGTACCACCACCCTATCATTTACCACCGCTACCAACATTCCCTCCACCGTTTTTCCCCAATTATAGTTCTAGTCTAGTCCTTAGCCACCCTACCCTGATTCTTGGGATACCTCTTTCCATCCCAAGGGTTTTACCATCCCTCGTATAATCTGTGGAGGTTTATCACCACCCACCCCCACCATCTTTCCCATCCCATCCATCCATAGTGGTTGTACTTGTATGCCACCCACCCCCACCACCTTTTCCATCTAATGCATCCACAGAGGTTGCACCTGTACATGACCCACTAGTCATCTATATTGCATACCAGACTATGCCATACATTGAGGCTACCAGAGCATATGTTTCCTTGGACCAAGTTGTACAACTGAGTGCTCCACCTACTAGAAACTCTCCATTGTTTCCCGAGTTTTTCACGCTAATATCATTTGTTGTTGATTTTTTATGTATCATGAATAATGGAATTGATTTTATGCATTTTTGTTTAAATTTCATTCTTTGATTCTTGTAACCATTGCAGGGTGGCATCGCTGAGAGATTAGGGTCATGGAGGAGGGTAACAACCTCAATTTCATATGTAGTGATTTTTCTTAGCTTGAATTATAAAGTTCAATTTTGTAAGTCTGTTAATTCATTGTGGAAAATTTTTTATAAGAATGTTGTTTCTTTGTCCAATCTCTGGAGCAAAGAACCACGCCTAGGTGCAAAACCACTTGAGGCGTTTATTTGAGTAAGAGAATAAAGATCGAGTTCCAGGATGCACCTGATAGTTGTGATGGTGGCATTGGTCAATGAGTGACCAATGAGTTCCATTTTGTATCTAGGCACTATATGTCACTTTTCCATGTTTGGGCACTTGTTGTCATTTTGTAGATCGGGCAAAATGTGCCATTTTGTAAAAAATGTACAGTTGAGACAATTTTGAACACACACACACATATTCCATGGTACTTGTTTTATAAATTGCATTGTTTTTTTATTTGATGTTGATGAATGATTATTATGACGATGATGCTAAAAATTCCATCTTTTTCCATTAAGATGAGAAGCTTCCAATTCCATTTGTTTCTCTTAGAATCTATTCAAAGCAATTCTGGTCTCCAATTCTGAATCCCACTGATGATGAAGGGACACTATGTATATACCTATGTGACTTACCATTTATATTATAACTTTGTCATCCCATGTTTAATCATCAAGTTATTAGATAATTGTTACATAATGAATTATTAAAGTTATTACCCATTTATACTCATTACATGTCCTTCTATCATATCCCAATCTCATATAAAAAAAATGTGTCATCACTTTCTTAATCACATGTTATTGTTGGGCCTCCAAATTAACATCGTTTCCATTGCCATGTGACCCTTTTTTACCACTCCAAAATCACTCTTTTCACTATGCTAACCACTCTTTCATCATTTTGTCTAAAATGGTCATCTAAGGCTCATAAGATAATTATAATGGTTTATTATGTGTTTTCTCATAATCTTTGATGAATTAGGAAAGTTAAAAGGTTAAAATATTACTAATGATGGTTGATTGATCCAAGTCCTGTAACCTATATAAAGGTCATGTAACCCATGTTGAAGTTTGTCATATCTTCAAACTCCTAGAAGGAAAAACAAGATATGGGTTTTCTTCATAACGACCTCGGCATGCTCTCATTCTCCTCATATTGATTTTAGAAGGAAGAAGGAATGTGCCAAGTTGTAGTCAAAGCTTAGGTCATTGCTCTCCAAGTTTAGTGTGCCAACAACAAAATTAGACAGAGGATGCGAATGGGAGATATTATCATGCATTCTATGTCATGAGAATATCTTCCCAACGATTTTCTAAAGTAATCTTGGTGTCTTTAGTATTAATTGAGTTAATTGTTGTAATTTGATGAGTTCAATGCATTAGAACAAGGATCCGCTAGGATTGACTTGTGCACGTTTAGGACATGAAATGTGTATAAATTTTGGCTCAAAACAATGTATAGAGTAAGATAGAAGCATTGTTAAAGTAATAGATCGAACAATAGATTGTCATAGCTTGTAGATCCAAATCGTCATTGCCATGTATTGAACTTCGTTGCTGATTAATACAAACGATTTTGTTTTGGGTTATTGTGTGTGTTAAGTCTACCTCCATACTGTAGATTCATAGTACAATGATATTTCGACTAGGAAGGGCCCACCATGTTTGGATTTCCTTTATTTTTATGGTTAGTATAGGTTTGTACGTAATTCGTCTGCTGAAATAGATTTCAAGTTTGGCATTCTAGTTTTGTTTATTTCATTATTTTGCATTGATTTGTTATAGTTAACTTTGTTTCATGTATTGAATTGATTAAGGGCTAAGCGATTACATAAAGATGCTTTGATAATCACAAGATTGTTCAAGTTATGTAATTCGAGAGCATTGATAGCATTCTTTGTTCCAACATTCAATAACTTGCTCATATTAATATGAGAATTACTTTGTTTTCAATATGTTGATGTCATTCAATATGTTTTCAATAACTTGCTCATTCAATATGTTGATGTCATTTTCAATTATAACCCTTATATTGTCGATGCATTGATTCATTGTACAAATCATGTTGTAAGATAGTTGGAATCAAATCATAACTACAATCCTCTACTGGATTTGGTTTAAGTGCTTTGAAATATACTTTTGTTATCAATTACAATTGTCTTCATTTACACAATGGCTTAT
>ML823389.1:14776-51478 GCA_009831015.1 Picea engelmannii
CCCAATGTAGTAGTGGCCATACCCACATTCATATATACATTATGCATTAATTAAACTAGGGTTTATAGTGGGGATGTTACATTCCCCCTCCCATACAATTTTGCATCGTTCTCGATGCACAACACCATGCTGAAATATATACACAAATTTTACATCACAATATTCATAAAAATAAAAGAAAAATGTGTAATTTTTACCCTCCAACAAAAGTCCCAATCATAATCTCTCGTTCTTCGCATCATGCTGACCCATAGAATGTGCCCTCTTCATTTCCTTCAATCTATCAGGCTGCACCATTCTTTTATTAGGGATATCAACACAACTGACCAATAATTTCTGAGATGTGGTTTTAGAATCTAGCTACCCAAAAATGGACTCTTGCATTTTTAGCTTATACTTTCTTCAAAATTGGTAAAACATTGTGGGTATTCCTTACACATGGTTTCTTCAGGCTCCCATGTTGCATCTTCAGGACCGTAGCAGGTCCATTGAACCTTTACCATCCCTATGGCTTTGTTTTTGGGCACTTTGACTTTCCAGTCCAGGATGTGTACTAGTTCCACCCATAAATCCCCTTCATTTTCCACCTGGATCACAGTCCAATCAATCATGTGGTTAGGGTTAGGCACATATTTATTTAATAATAATACGTGAAACACAATATGCACTCTCATGGATGCATACAATGCTATCATGTATGAAATTGGCCCTATCTTTTCTAATATTTCAGAAGGCCCACAGTATCTCACTACCAACTTTGGGAAACAACCCAATCTTATCAAACTTCTTTTTGCTTTCACTTTTAGGAAAACATGTTCGCCCACTTTAAAATCTCTAAAAATTATGTTCTTGTCTACATAACTCTTCTACCTATCCTAATAAACCTTTAAATTGTGTCTGATCTTCACCATATTCTCTTCCATTTTCTTTTAAAAATATGGCCAAATGATCACAACTCTGTCTGTTGGGTTATCCCAACTCACTGGTGTGTTACATTTCCTACCATACAAAGCTTCAAATGGACTCATTTTTAATGAGGCTTGATACCCATTGTTATAAGAAAACTCCTCTAAGTGGATATAGTCTTCCCATTTTGATAGTTGGTCGATAACATACATCTTGAGAATGTCTTCAATTACCCTATTGGTCCTCTCTTTTTTCCCATCTAACTTTGGGTGATATGTTGTACTAAGATTAAGATTTGTCTCAAATCCTTTGAACAAACCTTGCTAGAATTTGGATGTAAACTTGGAATCTTTGTCTGAAACTATTGCCTTAGGCATTCCATGTAGCATGACAACATCCTTCATGTAAATCTATGAAATTTTTGTTGCCTTGTGTGTTGTCTTTACAGGAATAAAATGTGTCGCCTTAGTCAATTTGTCTACCACCACCATGATGGAATTATGTTGCTTCATTGTTTTGGGAAGCTTTGTAATAAAATATATTATGACCACTTCCAACTTCCATTCTGGAATGGGAATTGGTTGTAGAAGACTCGCTAGAATTTTTTGCTATGTCTTTACCTTCTGGCACTCTAGACATAGAGCTATGTACTTAGCCACTTATTTCTTCATTCTTGACCAAAATTATTGGCTCCTTACAGTTGTGATGTATTTTTTATATCCTAGGTGCCCAACATATGGCACATTGTGCATTTCTCTCAGCACTATATTTTTTAGCTCCATGGAATTCAACATATACACCTTGCTTCTGTACAAGGGGATTACATTCTCTTTTAATTTATAATCTTTAAATTTTTGTTGTAAATTACCTTGTTGTAAGTTTTTCTTTATTTGTAAATAGTGTTGATCTGAATTTGTTTCTTCAATAATTTTATGTTTTATATCTATTATGTACATGTTGATGGTTGAAATATGCATTTCACAAGCTCTTATGTTGAGTGCATCGGTGTAACACACACATCCCACTATTACTTCTTAGGTTGGTGGTATGTTCTATTTTTTTCCATCGCCTTAAAGAAACACTCAAATTTACCTTGAGTATTTTCTCGTCCGACCTCAAGCTATCAATGAAATCCCTCTTAGAATCGCATTTTTAACAACCAAGGACCTAAGTTTCCTTAATTAGATGGCTATAATCACTCCTCGCCACAAAATCAACGATTAGTAGCGATTCATACCCTCACTCATCGGAACAACATGTCACAAAACATGTGAGCCCACTTCGATGGATCCTCTTTGATGGGTCATCCCAATAGATCCAAAGGACCTCAAAATAGGAAACCAATGTTTATGATCTTGTCAGATCCCTTAATCACTCGACAATTATCACTTGTATCTTCAACTACCTATTGAGCGAACAAGTGGGACCCACAACAAATCTATGATTTATATTACATCGCCCACCCACTCATTGATCTACGACTCACATTCTCTCTCAGATCCATTCCCCAATATAAATTGACCACTTTTGAACACAACTCCTTCCATCCAATACTCCTCTAATGGGACATTTTGTTGGATCCAACGATCCCTAAATAGTCTCATCCGACGATTATGATTCATTATGAATCTCATAACTGCATGATGGTTATAGGCTCTAATATTTTTCCTTAGAACAAATCACCTTCAATCCAATGGTCACAATCCATCAGAGCACCTTCTGACAAATCTATGGTCCTCACACTGTCTCATCGTTAGAATCTCCCCCATAGCATCTTTCAGGCCTCCAATTGCCTATCCTTTTATAGACTTACACCTATCCCACTGGTCATTGATAGTCCATGATTCAATGTACCACCCTCCAATAGATCAACTAATCTCATTGAATCAAATTCCTCCTCATTGGATTCCCTTTGCAATATTACACCTGGTCACTCTGATGGTCTCATTTTCCAAGCAATGGTCATGATCCTCTTGCTACGTTGAATCAATGGTTCTGCATCCTCCCGACTCAAATTAGGGGTTGTCTTCAGAATAACAATCTGAATAAGGTCTTAATCGTTCAGGGCTCCCTTCAGGATCATTCAACAAGGTTCTTCGAGACTCCCTCGAGCTCTAGGTTCTTCTCTAAACTGGTTCAGGAATTCTCACTTCAAACCTGATTAAATATTTATATCCTACAAGCTTTTCATTTCAAGGCAAGAGGATTTTACTAGGCTTAAAGCTCCCCAAATATACACAAAGACCTTCCCATACACTAGGGCTCTTCTATTATTACTTTCCCAATGAGTATTTATATATTGCAAGCTTTCCATTTCAAAATATTGCAGTTTTCACATGGACACACCCTGTATTTACACTATTCATTTGGTTATTCAATATTACCATGTAAAGTGAAAAAAATCATACATAATCCATTTTACTCAGGAATTTAACCATTCCTTCATTTGATCATATTTATCATTTAAGCAATAAAAAATACGCCTTCATCACTAAACATAAATCAGACATAGAAAACTAAAAACACTTATCTGTTCAGTGAAAGGTTAAACCAACCAACTGACTGAGAGAGGAAGCCTTTCCTCCCAACCGTAGGTTGTGCTAAAGTATGCCTTTCTACAACATGTCACCCTTGTTCCAAGCCATGATACCACAAGGGGACTGATTCAAATGGCCTTGCATATCTAAAATGGTCTAGGAAGGTTACTCTTCTTCACTCCATTGGCAACACCAGAAGTTTCCCCATTCCCAATGAGCTCAGGGCCTCCACATGTTTATCAAGCACCTTCCCAACTAGATTTCCTCTGCACAAAAGAGTCCCTTCTCTGCTACATAGTCCCTCAACAACCTCCCCTTACTAGTGTTGATTTATTTCTAGTAAACACCAAGGCACATTCCTCTATGGATCTAGTCTGAATCTAGGTCTTCTCTGCTCCAGGGTGTCCATTATTTCTTGGGAAAGATTCATGTTTTCCTTAAGTAAAAATTAACAACTGTTCTATTGTTCAAAACTGTGTGTGTGAGTCTCTCTTCCTCACTGCACCAATTGTATGTAACTTTATGAATCGATCTATTCTTTATGGATCTATGTGAGAACCTGTTTGTAGCTACTCATACTGTTGTAATCGTTTCGAGTGCGTTCTCTTGTTTTTCCTTGTCTTCCTTCTGCTGTGAACCCATGCTCTCCCTTTTTTTATGCCCTTTTCTTGTCTCTCTATGATTTTTTCCACCTTTGGTCTCTTATTCCACTCATTGCTTGGGGTTCTCATGGCTTTCTTTCAAACACAACCTCCAGTCAGGCTCCCAAATTCAAAGGAGAAATCTAGGTACATCCTCATGTTAGTTTTTTTTTTTGAATTTTACCTCTTCAGGCACCAAATTTGTCAGCAGTTATAACTGCTTCAACCGCCAATCCTGATCTCCATAATTGGTCACGTGGCTCTATGCAATTTAGGTACATTGGCAGAAGGTGCATTCAATTTTGAAGGTGTAAGTTGGAATGCTAAACACGATTCTTATTTTCTTCATTGAAATGTTTCCATTCCACCTCACCAGCCCTTCTTTACCAATCCCACTTGTGATATCGTGCCCAATACTCAAGGATTTTTCCTTCTTATTCAACTGTCTGATTTTTTTCATTCATCGTAAACATAATTACATGCTTCATAATCACATTACATGAAGTCTTAGCATAATTATAGGTATGGGGGAAAACAAAGTGTTACATTCCCCTCCCTCTTAAATATACACTAACCTTGGTGTTTGAAACACCATACATATACACATTATATAGAAAAAAAATGGGTATGCCCCCTCATGGCATCTTCCAGTTCCCAAGTAGCCTCATCTACTCCAAAGTGCTTCCATTTCACCTTGGCCTAGACGATGGCTCAGTTCTGGAAAACTGTTTCTCTCATGTCTAGGATGCATTGAGGTTCGAGATGGAATTCTCCCTCTGGTTCCACTTGTATCATAGTCCAACCAATAACATGATTAGAATCATGAACATATTTCTTTAATAAATATGCATGGAACACATTGTGAGCTCTAACAATAGGTTGCAAGGAAAGTCTATATTCTACTGGCCCCACTCTTTCTAGGACTTCAAACGGTCCACAATAGTGGGGTGCTAACTTAGCACATGTCCGTACCCTCAAAGAGATACTCTTATGTTTCACTCTGAGATACACATGATATCCCACCTTGAACTCTTTATGAGTTCTTTTGTTGTCTACATAGCTCTTTTGTCTATCCTGGGATACTTTCATATTCTTCCTTATCTTGATCATTGTATGCTCCATTTCCTTCAAAAGTTATAGTCCAAGTGTGATCTTGTCCACTGGACTATCACAATTGATTGGAACTATGCACCTTCTTCCATATAGAACCTCAAAGGGTCTCATCTTTAATGATTCGTGATAACTATTGTTGTAGGAAAACTCTACCAAAGGTAGATATTCTTCCCATTGCTTGAGTTGATACATAGCATGCATCCTCAACATGTCCTCCAACACTCTATTCACCCTTTTGGTCCATCCATTTGTTTGAGGATGGTAGGGTGTGCTAAATGTTGATTTTGTTCCCAAACCTGCAAATAAACATTTCCATAAGTTTGAAGTAAACTTTGCATCTCTATCTTACATTATGGTCTTGGGTAAGCCATGCAATCTAAAATATTCCTTCATAAAAATGTTAGCAACATCCACAACCTTAAAAGTAGATGTCATGGGAATAAAGTGAATTGTCTTGCTCAACTTATCCACTACTACCATGATTGCAGCATGTTTCCTAACTATCCTTGGAAAACTAGTAATGAAATCCATGGAGATTGTCTCCCATTTCCATTCTAGAATATGCAATGGTTGTAATAGTCCTACAAGATATTTGTGTTCAACCTTCACATATTGACACTCCAAACACTTTCCAATATATGCAGCAATTTCTTGCTTCATTCTTGGCCAGTAATACAACTACCTTATTGTTGTTATCATTTTCTTATAACCAGGATGACCCACATAAGATTTCCTATGAAATTCATCCAAAATCATATGCCTCAACTATGTTGAGTTGGACACATACAACATGGTGTTGTATAAAAAAAACTTATCAACTGTAAGTTGATATTCCTTATACTTTTTTTCTTTGGGTTCTTGTTGCATTCCCTCTCTTACTTGATTGAAAATCTCATCTTCTTGTAAGAGGGTTCTAATTATTTTCTTGATGTCATAATCTCCTACACTTGTTGTTGCTAAGTGTATAGTATGCACACTCAAAGTAAGTGCATATTCCAATATGTTTTATTTTCCTTTGATATGTTTTATCTCAAAATCAAAATTTCTAATCAAAGTCATCCACATAGCCTATCTATCATTCATCTGTGGTTGGTCAAAAAAATACCTTAAACCACAATGGTACGTCATTAGGAAAAACCTTATTTTGAGCAAGTAATGTCTCCACATCTTCAACACATGCACAATTGTTGCAAGCTCCAGATCGTGGGTGACATACCATTGTTAATGCTCATTTACCTTTTGTGACTCATAACTGATCACTTTTCCCTCCTACATAAGAAATCCACCAAGTCCTTCTTTGTAAGCATCGTTACAAACAAAGAAATCATTTTTCAAGGTTTGCAATATTCAAAATAGGGGCATTGGTCAAAAGATGCTTCAGCTGCTGAAAGTTGACTTTACACTCTGTTGACCATTCAAATTTATTTCATTTCCTCTGTAATGAAGTGATCGAATAACCAATCTTGGAGAATACCTTTATAAACCTTCTATAATACCCAAATAACCTCATAAACAATCTAACCTTTGTCACATTTCGAGGGGTAGGATAATCCATAATTTCCTTGATATTTTCGAGATCTACTGCAACTCCTTCTACTGAGATGGTGTGGCCTAAATATTGGATTTCCTTCTGAAACAAGCCACATTTGCTGAAATTAGCATACAGCTGGCGACCTCTCAACACCTGTAGCACCATCCCAAAATGTTCTTCATGTTAGAATATAATGGATGTGCTCGTTTAACCATAGACAATATTGAAATATTGTCACCCAACCATAGGCTGGAGCCACCCCCGAGCACCTTAACCTTGACAGAGAATGATTCTGGAAGAAAACCCTAGGCTTAATAGCCAAACAAGGTGGCGCACCTATCTCCAAGGATAGTGCACCAAGCAAGAATAACCAAAAGAGGCCAAGAAGAAAGTCCAAACCATAACCAAGAGAGAGTCCAAGCCAAAACATAAATTTGCTAGTTGCAGCAGCTGCAACTGCAACTCTTCTTCAAACTTGCACACCACTGCCTTATGCAGTTGTGAGAGGTGAGTGCAAATGAGCTCAAGCGCCTTCTTTTTATAGTCCTCCAAGTCACTTAACTATGTCAACTTCTTCTCTTGGAGGCTAATAAATTAATACAAATCCTTCTCTTGAGCCGACTTGTCTTCTAGGGTTATTAACCAGCTATTTAGGGTTTCTTCTTGCTTCTCGAAATATTCTATTCTCGTCAGGGTTACACGTGGAGGTAAATACCTCTCGTAGCTACCATAATATCAACACTCCCTCCTAGCTAGGGAGGTATTGAAGGAAATGGTCTTTAACACAAACATACCATTGAACCAATAGCATCATCATAGTCGTATAGACTATCTCATGATTAGATCATGAGCACCATCATCACTATTGGTGTCATATAAAAATATCAACTGCATCATCTCTCGAAACCATACTTTATCTGATTAATCAGATATGATGTTGAATAAGTCACTCACTTCAAGGAGTGATACAAGGACCATTCTTTTATACATCCTAGAAGAATGACTATCCCAACAGATGCTAAAAGTTGTGCCATGGACTATAGAGACCATTCATATAGAAATGTCAATCTAGGACTATTTTCTAATCAAGTTATAGAGATTTGTCTCAACCTGTATGCCTTAGAAAATATCGGTCTTGAACCATTTTCCTAATCAAACCACAATTTGTACCTCGAGAAAATACTAGTCCATGACATGTCAACAAACTGTCAACCTGGACCATTCTCCATAGAGAGACTACCTGTCCACCAACAATATGTTCTATCTGGACCATTCTCTGCCTAGAGAATGTCCATCCACAAGCACACTGACTATCCATCTAGCTGATAATCGTTTTCAACACTACTGATAGTCTATGTGGAAAACAAAACAATGTTATTCAATAGAACACATGTGTCTATCCATAGTAGTACACAACTACAATCCAGTGGTATACTACCACACCAAATAGAAAACAACTACTCAAACAATGACACATACCACACCGCAATAGCTTACATCTATTGTCTAGAGACATACAATCATTTGATATCAACTTGCATAGAAAAACAATGTCATGATATAAATTGAATCATCTGGGCCATTCTTCCACTCACATCTGTGAGATCTGGAAGAGCATCTGCCCTTAGAAGGTAAAACATCAGTCATGATCTACTGGACTATTATTCTCAAGCATAGAAGAATAATTGTCCTGATTTCTGAGTCTGGACCATTCACCTATTTGGGCCATTCCTCCAGCACTAAACAAAGTGAAACCGAGAGAGAATGGGTCTACCCTAGAGAATGCATGTCCCTGATTGTTGAACCTGGACCATTCACCTATATGGGCCATTCCTCCAACACTAAAAAAAGTGCAACCTAGAGAGAATGAATATTCCCTAGGGAATGACTATCCGGACCATTTCCTAAGGAAATGATTGTCCTGCACCAACCTCCAAAACGAGCTATTCTTCAAAACAACTCACAATTGTGAGCTTCGAAGGAATGATTGTCCGTCGAGGAGGAACAGTATTCTTGACCACTACTGAGAGTGATCGTCAAGAAGAAATAATGTCCTAGACCATTCCCCCACACTGGCCACAAGGGGGATCGGTGTCTATGGTACATCAACAATCAGTTGAACTATTTCCATGATGAAAATGATCGTTCAATCTGGACCATTTTCCGAACTGGAAAATGACTGTCTGTCAGAAATCTCAAACCACTTTCTGAACTGGAAAGGAACTGCTCATCCTGGACCATTTTTCAAACTGAAAAATGACTATCCATAAATCAATAACACATCAGTGATCCCTCCCAACCTGGGAGTCATCTCTTCTATTTTCAATAAGGAAGTCGTCTCCACGAGCTCCAACTTGTTTCTTGAGTATGAAAATTTTTTCATCTTGGACAGAGGCTTTACCAAAATATCTACTTATCTTCTCATCCGTGGAGATATATTGGAGAACCATTTCTCCTTTCTGGACCTCATCACGAAGAATGTAATGCTTGATGTCAATGTACTTCGATCTTTCTGGAACGCTGATTTTTCTTTGAAGGCTTTATATAGCTCTGATCATTATAGTATATTATAGTTGGATTCAGCTCTTTTGTTTCCTTCTAGCTCATAACATCGTGGCAAGGGTCAAACTGGAACATATCCAGGTGTTACTTCTTCTGTCATCATGAGAGTTTGTCATGGATTAGCAATATATCATCCTGAACTTCTGAGTAACCATTCTGATACAATATCTTTGTTATAGAAATTTTTCACCACGCTTTTGTTGTGCATTGGAGGCTCTACACCAAGTTGTTTGAATCCATATAATATCTTCTTCCATCTGCATACAAGAGTCTCTTTCTGGTATACCTCAAAAACCTTGAGGTTTCTCTACATACACTTCTTTATTCAATTACTCTGTTGAGGATAACAGACCTTACATTCATCTGATGTGAACTCCAACCCATGGATATTGCAGAAGATATAATGCCTCATGTAGAGGTATGTCTGGTTTACTGGAACAAGCAATCATCATAGTCTTCTCCCTCCATCTAGGAGAACCTCTAGTTCTGAATCTCGCAATGATTCTATTCATAAGTCTTTCATACATTGTTCTTCATCACAACTTCTATTTCTTTTGCTTCATTGCTTCTAGTGGGTTCAAACCAAGATGGTAGTCTTGTGATTCTTGATATAGTGACTGGTTTTTCTGGATTTTCTTTCTCTTTTGGAATCTTCATGTTCTTTCTCATGTTTCTGTTTATCTCTTGGGTCCATGGAGTTTTCTATATATTTCATGCCCTAAAGATTCCAACTTCTTCCTTTCATCATAGGATCATGGATGTGGATGGACAACCAAGGATACTTTAAGGCTTCTTTTTGAAGAGGACTTCTTCTAAAGTCAAACTGAACACGTGTTTCTTTTCGTGGTTGCTACCATTGATGGGAACATGGATAGATACTACATAATCTTCAATGGATCATATTATCTAGGATTAGCTCCCTCATAATTCTTTCTTCATGCATGAATGCATGCTCTTCTTTTGGAATTATATAATCGACTCCCTCCATCTAAGAGAGTCTGCACTTCCATATGCATCTTTATTACCTTCTGCAAAGTGTCACATGTCTCTTTCTAATTTCCTCTTGAATGATGATTTCTTCTTCTTTTTTCTTCTTACAGGTTTCTTCAAGTTTGATTATGATTTCGGCAATTGTAATATCTTCCACAGGAATTGTTACCAAGGATTGTTAATGTAATTCATCTTTCCATTTGCATTGCTTGTCTTAGAGTCATCGTGATATCAATCCTTCTCTTGTTATTATTCCATAGGTATTGTTTCTCTTTGAATATATTATCTTCTAAGAAATAGATATGGAAGATATGTACAGAAACTATGTAAACATGGTATGTACAAGAACTATGAAGAATATTGTTACCTTGTCTTAGAAGAAGAAGTTTGTTTTATCCTTCTTGGTCTTCTTTGAGGGTTTCCTTTCTTTCGAAACTGATGCTTTGTGTGTTTCCTTCCTTTTCTTTAGCTCGGGACAAGGATTCTTGTAGTGACCAGATTTTTGACAGTTGAAGCATTGTATTTTTGACATATCTTTCTCTTGATTTGGCTTCTTCTTTGATCCAAACTTCCTTTTACTCCTAAAATTCTTGAACCTTGTTATGAAGGCTTGATCATCGTATTTCTTTTGGGTTTTCTCTTTTTCACTAATCCTTGATTATTCTTGTGCACAACAATTCCAAAGTTCTTCAAATGTAGGATACTCCTTCCTTATGTTCATGCTTTCAGAAAATGCATCCCATGTCTTGGGAAGACCATTGAGTACTATATTTACCAGTTCCTTCCCTGAAATGATCTCTTGAATAGATTTTAGTTTATCTATTAACTCATAAATCCTCACAAAGTATGATATTATTCTATCATCATCATTCATTTTCATGTCACAGAGCTCATTCTTCAGGCTCATTACTTGTCCAATGTTTCTGACTGAGAAGATATTTGTTAGGGCATCATACATATTTTTACATGAGTCAAGATGGGATATGTAGGGTATCAGGTGGTATTTTATAGATTCCACTATGATACTCATGGAATTGATGTCACTGTCTTTGAACTTCTCCAAAACTGCAATGTTATGAGGTTCCTTCTCTTTCCCTTCTTCGAAATGTGTTTCCATGATATTTCCTTTCATGATGTCCAACACCTTATTCTTGGAAAGAATGAGGTCAATCCTTGTCTTCCACGCTCTGAAGTTAGAAGCCCCTTCTAACTTGTTTTCTGACTTCATAGAGTAAGTCATAACTTCTTTGACTTGGTCAACCCTTGATTTTTTACCAAAAACTCAAACTTGACATCTTAGCTTGCTGAGAGTACCAGGAGATGCCCTAGGCTAAGGCGCACTAGGCTATCAAGAAATTAGGTCAATCTCTTCACTTAAGGTGCCTCAACAAGAGGGTTAGGGATTTTTTGCTGCAGCAAAAATTGACTGCAACTACAACTGTAACTGAGAAAATCCTCCCAATCTATCTTCCAATGGTTAACCTGTCTGAAGATAGTGTGGGCCCATAACTTGTTAGAATGTAATGGATGTGATCGTTTAACCATAGACAATATAGCAATATTGTCACCCAACCATAGGCCGAAGCCACCCCCGAGCACCTTAACCTTGATAGAGAATGATTCTGGAAGCAAACCTTAGGCTTAATAGCCAAACAAGGTGGCACACCTCTCTCCAATGATAGAGAACCAAGCAAGAATAACCAAAAGAGGCCAAGCAGAAATTCCAAACCATAACCAAGAGAGAGTCCAAGCCAAAACTGAAATCTGCTAGTTGCAGTAGCTGCAACTGCAACTCTTCTTCAAACTTGTGCACCACTGCCTTATGCAGTTGTGAGAGGTGAGTACAAATGAGCTCAAGCACCCTCTATTTATATTCCTCCAATTCACTTAACTAGGCCGACTTCTTCTCTTGGAGGCTAATAACTTAATACAAATCCTTCTCTTGAGTCGACTTGTCTTCTAGGGTTATTAACCAACTATTTAGGGTTTCTTCTTACTTCCTAGAATATTCTATTCTCATCAGGGTTACACGTGGATGTAAATACCTCCCACATCTACCATAATATCAACACTTCGTGCTCTTCCTTAGTCTTGGTACACCAGAATGTCATCAACAGACACTAAGACAAACGTGTCCAAGTACTTGCTGAGAACATTATTCATCAAACACATGAAGGTAGTTGGTGCATTGGTAAGCCCAAATGACACTACCACAAACTCATAGTGTCCATACCTCATTCTAAAGGTTGTCTTATGGATGTATTCATCCTTAATCCTAACCTGATGATATTCAGATCTCAAATCAATGTTCAAGAAAATTGTAGCTCCTCTGATATGATCGAAAAGATCATCGATCCTGGGAAAGGGGTACTTTATTTGTTATGGTCATGTTGTTTAATTTTTTGTAGTCAATACACAAGCGCAATGTACCATCCTTTTTATTTACAAAAAATGTTGGTGCTCCCCATGGGGACACACTCGACCTAATGTACCCTTTGTCCAACTTTTCTTTCAGTTGTACTTTCAGATCCACCAATTCTAGTGTGCTCATCCTATAGGGTACTTTTGATGTTGGTACTTCTCTAGTGATAATATATATCAAAAAATCAAGAACTCTCTTAGGAGAAATTCCAAGTACCTCCTCTGATATGATCGAAAAAATCATCGATCTTGGGAAAGGGATACTTTAGTTGTTATGGTCATATTGTTTAATTTTTTGTAGTCAATACACAAGGGCAATGTACCATCCTTTTTATTTACAAAAAATGTTGGTGCTCCCCACGGGGACACACTCAACCTAATGTACCCTTTGTCCAAATTTTATTTCAGTTGTACCTCCTCTGGAAATACATCCTTAAACTCCCACAACGTTGTGTGATGTTAAGCCTTCAGTTCCTTACTTTATGTTGCATTGAACACTTGTATCGCATACAAGGGACACCCTTTCCAACTGAATTTCTTGAGTTTTAGTGTTGATATTTGTATAAATGAAACTGGATTATGAATGCCTTGCAACACCCTCGTGTTAATTTCATCATATTCACACTCTAAGGTCTTATCATAACAACTCAATTTTTCTTTATGAACTGCCAACCAGTCCATGCCTAGCAGAACATCATATGATCCTAGAGATAGGATATTCAAGGCTCCTTGAGTATGCAGTCCACTCATTCCAAATGGACAATCCTCTATCACCTCTACCACTTTTCTCTTAGTCCTTGTGGCTAACTAAACCAGCCATGTATTTACATGTTTATTTCTCTGTGAGATATAAATAAGGAACATGCTTCAACAACCCAAGGTGAGATATAAATAAGGTTAGATCCAGGTTCAATTAAAATAGAGATGGTTGCTTGGAAATTATACCTTCCAGCTCCACTACAGAATCTTGGTGGTATGCTTACTGATTTTCAATAGTTTCATATATAATGGGCACACTTCTAGCCACATCATTGACCATATTATCCTCTTGGACATGATAGACTCTTTTGTTCCATGTTGCATGTGAGGAAAATCTCTTAATAGACATGCCTCTTTGCAACCCCAACACTATAGAGGTCCTTTCTTTAGCTCCTCTACTCTTTCTCTTGACTTCTCCGCTAACTCATTTCCACTGTGAGATGGAAATTTTTGTTGATGCACACTTCTTCTCGGTTGATTGAACTAGGAACCCTTCTTTGGATTCTTATATGGGAATTATTTGAATCCTTTCTTCTGAAATCCACTTTTTTCCTTTCTTTTCTACTCCTTAGAAGGCTCCTTCTTAATCTTAGACTGATAATAAAAACACTTGGCCTTCCTAATGGTATCCTCCATTGTCTTGGGCTTATAAAATTAAATTATGTCCTAATAGGACTATGGTAACCCACTGAGGAAATGTTCTCTCCTAGCTTTTACATCCTTAAGGTAAGGAACATACATCAACAACTCTAAACATCTATTAGCATAGGTGTCCAAGGTAAGTTTCCCCAACTTATGTTCATGGAACTCTTTGATCTTCCCATCAAAGTACTTTTCCAATAGGTAAGCCTTCCTGAAATACTTTCCGAATTGATTTTAGGTCAATTTACTATCTTTCAATCCTTTGACTTCTTTGAGGCCCTTTCACCATATGGAGGCTCCTCCATTCAAATTGAATATGGAAATATTTTCCTTTGAATTTTCTGAGTAGTTATGTGCCCGAAAATACTTCTTCATCCCCAACAACCAAACCTCATCTTTTTCTCCTTTCTTGATTTCACCATCAAAGATAGGTGGTTTTTAGCCTTCTTGAATTCTTCGGTTAGAGAACTATGTGAGTGTCTCTCTCCCTTGTTCCTGAGAACACTTGATCCGATATCATTATTGGTTAGTTCCTCAGAAGTAGTCTTCCTATTGGATGACTCTGTGGAAATGTTTCCATCAGATATACTTTTCCTTGCATCCCAATGCCTCTTCTTGGAAGAACTATTTCCTACATTGCTATGGGCTAATACATGCTTTTGGGCATCTGAAGGGGTTTTCAATATCTCTTATTTCTACAACTTTTCATTACTAGTGGTTAGACCTTGCTACAAATGCTTCTAAATTTCTGACAAACTCTGCAGGAGTATTGCATTCATTTTTTCCTAATCAACCTGATCTCTCATGAGCCTCTCATTATCTACTTTCAAACTTCTGGTAGTGGCTACCAGATATGGAGGCGTTTCTCTCTCCCTTTGACCATCAAATTCATCATCTCTGAGGTGTGAGGTGTCTTCCATTCTATGTTGCACCATTCACCTCTACTTTCCTTTCAGTATGTCCTATGTGTTGAAACAAAAAACCATTATTATCCATTTCATCAACAAAATTTTAAATATGCATTATGGGAAAAATAAAAATATTTCTCAAACAATCAAGAAGTCTTGTTGACCCATTCAATCCTAGAATTTAAACACCACTCTAATACCACTCTGTAACACACCTTACCCCCTATTCCTTATTTGGTTATTGGGATGCTCTATATTTATCACTCTCATTAAATAAACACTTGGATTTACCCTAAGTATCTTCTCGTCTAACCTTCAACTATCAACGAAATCCCTCTTAGAATCTCATTTTTAACAACTAGGGACCTGGGCATCCCCAATTGGATGACTAGAATCACTCCTCACTGCAAAATCAATGATTGGAAGTGATTCAAACCCTCACTCATCATAATAGTCGGTCACAAGATATGTGATCCCACTCCAATGATTCCTCTCTGACAGTTCATCCCGATAGATCCAACAATCCTTGGAATCAAAAACCAATATTTTTGATCCCGTCGACTCCCATAATCACTCAACAGTTATCACCCATCTCTCCAACTACCCGTTGAGAGAACAAGTGGGACCCTTGAAAAATCTACAATCGATACTAAATCACCAACCCACTCATCAATCTATGACTCACATTCTCTCTTACAACCCTTCCCCATTGGAACTCGACCACCCATGAACGCAACTCCTTCTGATCAATACTCCTCTGATGGGACACTTTGATGGATCCACCAATCCATGAATAGTCCCCTATGATGGTTACGGTTTAGTTAGAATCTCCTAACCACATGACGATTATAAACTCTAATATTCTTCCTCAGAACAGATCTCCTTCGATCCAATGGTCACAATCCATCAGAGAACCTTCCAATAGATTTATTATCCTTAAACTCCCTCGCCGTCGGGCTCTCCTCCAAACCATCTTTCAGGCCTCTAACTGCCTATCCTTTGACAAATTTACACTTCTCCCACTAGTCATCGATGGTCTAGGATTCATTCTCCCTCCCTCCGATAGATCAATGACTCTCGTTGAATCAAATTCCTCCTCATTGGAGTCCCTTTGAAATATTACACCCGGTTACTGATGGTATTATTTTTCAACCAACGCTCAGGATCCTCTTGCTACGTCGAATCAATGGCTATGGATCGTCTCGACTCAAATGAGTGTTTTTGTTCATAATAATAGATTGAATCATGACATAACCATTCAGGGCTCCCTTCAGGCTCATTCGGTAAGGTCCTTCTAGAATCCCTCAAGCTTTAGGTTATGCTCTAAATTGGCTAAAGCATTCTCACTTCAAACCTGATTGAAGATTTGTATCATGTGTTGAGGAAAATATATGAAATGATCTTACTCAAACATTTTCAGATATTGCTTGGATAGAGAAATATAGACGGGAATATCACCCTATGTGTATAGCCATCAAAATTGGTATCCTAATTCACAAGTATTGTTTACAAGTGCTTAGGATGTTTTTTTATAAATAAAAGCTTGTTGAAAAATTCATTATTTATGTAATTTTATGAACATAACAGATGTTGAAATAAATATAGAGACATAAGTAAAAACACCAAGTCAATAATCAAAATAGATGAGAAATAAAGCAATCGTTTATTTCATTCCAATTCATCAAAAGAATCGTTCTCTTTACAAAATTCCCTGAGGAAGTTTTGGACCAAAGTCAAACTTAGACGTCCTTGATGCAACATACAAAAGGACTTCTGACAGAAAGTACAAAACTGAAATTTAAAAGTTGGATCATCTTACCACAGATTGCTGCCCACTAGACTTCACACAATAGCCTTTGTCAGTCATGAAATCTAATTCACAAATAGACAAGTCTAGACAGACTATCAAAGATAGATCAACGCCTTTGAAAAACAAGTGTATAAATGATGTAATTCAGCCCTGAATCTTGTTGTCTACAATAGGACCCTACTATCATAAGAAATAATTAGGCTTCTAATGAATTAAGGAATGAATGAAAACTAAATTATCTCAACAAAACTCAACGAGCAAACCTTAGTATGATTCTCCTTTTATTCTCCTCTTGTTCCTCCTTTTACTTTTTCCTTTAAGCAAATTAGAATTGGTTGAAGTAGTTGAACTACTTCTTTAGTTAAGTTAACTAAAACTCAACCAACTTTTTAGTTAAGGGGGAAAAGAAATAAAATCATAATAAGGGTTTTTAAATAATAATAACTAGTAGGTGGGATCCCTTGTGACTCCCTTTAGTTCTTTAACAATCATAACATAACAATTTAATCAAACAAAAAATCCATCCTTGTGACTTCTATCATCACATTCATACTTTGACAATTTATATCAATGTTAATTGAAATTATTTCCAAAAAATCTATTACCCATATCTCCAAAAAATAGTGTGTTGTCCAAAATTTCACAAGTCAATTGTTCTCAACAATTAATAAATAAAAACTTAAAATCCATATTTTCCACTCTGAGAGGCAATATTTCCCTTGTTGCTGCTGTCACCTTTTGATCTCTTTGAATTTTACTTAGGTTGTGTGGAGCCCTTAGGCCTAATCTCAATGATCACATGAGAGCAATCATCTCTCAAATGCATGCGGGAGGAAACAGATTTAGCAGAGTCATTTGAGTGTGAGGAGGGGGCAACAATGGATTTTCCCTTGTCAAGAGCATGGTGGGCCTTGGTTTTTAACCTTTTGCTTGCATGAGAAGACTGTACCAGTGAGTGGACAGGGGCAGCTTGGAAAATTTGATTAACAAGTGGGGGAGCAGGCAGAGATAAGTTAGGCCAGCCATGATGTTGGGAGACTGTCAGGTGGACAATCTCTTTCCATCCATCATTTTCAAGGACTTCAGGTTGCAGTGAGACATGAGGAGACACAACGATACCAAGGACCTGTGGGGCTTGGAAGGGAGGCCTTCCAGGCCTAGGTTGGACCACTCCTTGCCCAATCCAGTTAAAAAATCCATCTTGAAATAGTTGGCCTAACTCTTGTGAGTCTGCATCAAATTATATAGAGAATCTTGGCCTTCTAGGGCTCCTGTTCCAATTTCCTCTTCCTCAATTTCTCCGGCCATGGCTACCTTTGCTATAAAAAAAACATTCATGTATGCATAATTGATTAGAAAATAACTTCTTTAAGAATCATACATGACAACTCTTTTAAATATGAAATAAAATTTGGCTCAACAACATATCAGACTCATGCAATCCAATCCATACAATTTGTTTAATATTTTTCAATGAGCAGGGTGGTGAACAAGGGTTATGGGATATGTGAGGGGTTGTATTGAGCGAAAAATGTTAAAATGAGGGGGAAAAGATCATGATTACTACTCACAGACATCAAACAATCAACTATAAAGTAAACCAAAAGAATATATCACTGTAATTCATCTCGACGATTCCTTAACTGTCATAATACATAATTTTATCTTAACTATAATTAAATTTTAGGAACAGGGAGTGGATAGTGAATAAGTGAAGGCAAGGGGAATTGTAATGAGCGAAAAGTGAAATAATGGTAGGGGAAAAAAAGCAAATATTGTTCGAAAAACCAATTAATTGATCCATAAAAACAGTTATGTATTCAGTATGACTATTCCAACACCAATTAAACAATCATTGTGGTCAATTAAACAATACTGTGTGTTAGAACTTGTTCACTGTCCCTCATTCAATTTCCTCAAAAACTTTCAATTAGCACATAATATAATCATACTCAAGATAGTCATGACTTCACCTATATAATTAAAAGAATTGTGTTTCTTTTCAATTCCTTCCCTTTTATATTTAAACAAAATCCAAGGAACACACAGTCATATTGCTTCAACTCTGTTCAACATAAAAAAAAACATCAACCACTGCCCATAACTTAATTTCTCAAATCAAACATAGACCCAAGTCTTTCCTGAGTTGAACAGACTTTTTTTAAACATGCCCGATTTCATTCCTTTCAAAAATTTAACAATTAATTTTGCAATGAAACCAACCTACCAAAACCTGTGCTCATCCCTAATGGTGCAATAGATAGAACTATGCATGATGTCTACATAAATTATACAGAGTAGACATCCAAGCCACAATTATCAAGTCTCCAACTTGCAGTAATCTCGATCGGGACAAATTAAACACATAGCAAACACTAACTTCATTTTATACCACGTTGTAGGAATACACAGACCAACTCATAATGCAAAGAGGCACCTCTGTGACTGTATATATCAAATTAATCCCAATCAATCTACTTTTAACAATGTTGAGTTATCAATTCAATTGTTACAACAAAAGGAGGAAACGACTATATGCCCATTATCATTTACAATTACAACTCTCCAATCAACCTGATCAAACAGAGATGAGACAACAATCAAAGCCACTGTCAATACTACTCAAACAAACTTATGACAATCAACAAGATTCCCGACAGGGTGTGACTGTTTTGGTTTATCAAAATCGAGCTCGGTAACTAATGAACAAAATAATCACGGGTTTGCTTCAGTCACCAAACATATGGTGATTGGAGGTCGACCTTATCGACAGTAGGTGAGAGACCCTCAAGACAATCACGGTGGAGCCACATGCCTTATAACCTTTATCTTGTAAGATAGTGTGATAGTTCAACCAAGGTAGGGTAGACCATGATACAGAGGAGCGGGGATTTCTTACTGGCTAGTGACCAACAACAAGAACACACAGAGGCATAACCCTCATGGTTTTCCCCAAAATCTTAATAATGTTGATAGAAATGCAGAGCCCAGGTACTACCAACAACCCTAAAGCATTCTTCTTGGCATAATAGCCACTTCATAACCAACTGTGCAAATACCAATAACGCAAAAAGAGCCCACGACCAGGTGAAAAGATATGCAGTGACCAAGAGGTGGTTCAAAAACATACACAACAACCCCATAACACCAAAATACAACCGGGTGTGGTTACCATAACTGCAAGGAGATGACCAGCAAGTCTTACAGAGTCAAACCCTCCAAAAAAAACCCATAAATACAATAGAGAGCCATCGAGGTTTCCACCACACAGAACAATCAATGAAATCGTGACTTCAACCATTAAATTTTCCATTTGAAATGAATAACACAAACAACCATTCCAGAGAAAACACCACGTGTTTACATAGCTTCCAACCTCAAGAAAACATAGACCAATACATTACTGAGCCAAATTTCATTTCATACACAGAGAAAATTCATGGATGACGAAAAGCCCCATACTTGTAACCAATAACCTTAAAAATGCGAGTTGGTCGAGAAATTCCTTCCACGCTTGAATCTATGAGATCAACCACAAAAAAAACAAATGAACAATAACCCTACTAGGGTGACGTCTAGTGGGAGAAGTATGGAGTGATGTGCATTTACTGCACGTCGCTTCCATCCTCTATTTCATTCAATTACGTAGTACACGATAGCTAGCCAAACAATTAATCCATGCATCGAAACTTGCACACTTTGCTTGCCAATTGTGCTACCCGATCCATCTTAACCATTGCCAAAAACATACTATAACATATATCACATGCACTCCATATAACTCAATAAAATCGTATAGCCACTAACATTTCTAGTTAGGACTAACATCAACTTCTTTAAATTTCAATTGCACATAGTATAACATAGCATAGTTTCCTTTTCTTGGATTTATTCCATATTGCTTTTGTCTCTTGTTATAACTAACATGTGTCTTGTGGAGGTGTAACATGTGATGAATCATGGCTGCAATAGAAATGTAATAATAGTGAACATAAGCCATTCATAACATGGAATTTAGAGCTTAGAGTAACGAAATCAACACATAAATCCGTTATCCATCTACCATTATGTCGCGAACAAAATCAATACTTCATCATCAATCATGTAGAACCCTGTAAGCAATGTCGAACAACCAAATAAATTTGTAATAAGAACCTTATCTGATCCTCCAATCTACAAGGGGGTCCCACCTACTAGTATTATATATCATTAGCTTAGTTTAAATAATAGGCTTTAGCAATACTTTGCGGGTGAAATCCTCGTTGCGAGTTTTATCGTCAACATTATGCAAGCTTTCCATTTCAAGGTAGGAGGTTTTTGTTGGGATTAAAGCTTCCCGAGTATACATAGAGACCTTCCCAGACACCAGGGATATCTTGTTACCACTCTCCCAATGAATATTTATATCTTGCAAGCTTTCTATTTCAAAATCTTGGAGTTTTCACTAGGATACTTCCTATATTTATACTACTCATTTGGTTATTCACTATTGCCATGTAACTATGAAAACAATCATACATAATCCATTTTACTCAGGAATTCAACCAATTCCTTCATTTGATCATATTTATCATTTAAGCAATAAACAATACATCTCCATCACTAAACATAAATTAGACATAGCAAACTAAAAACACTTATATGTTTAGTGAAAGGTTAAACCAACCAACTAACTGAGAGAGGAAGCCTTTCCTCCCAACCATATGTTGTGCTACAATATGCCTTTCTACAACATGCCACCCTAGTGCCAAGCCATGATACCACAAGGGGACCGATTCGTTTGGTTTTGCAGATCCAAAATGGTCCAGGAAGGTTACTCTCCTTCACTCCACTGGAAACAATAGAAGTTTCCCCCTTTCCATTGAGCTCAATACCTCTGCAGGTTTATCAAGAACCTTCCCAATGGGATTTCCTCTACATAAGAGAGTCCCTTGGAGATATCCCCTTACTAGTGTCAGTTTCTTTCCAGTAAGCACCAAGCCATGGTCCTCTATGGATCTAGTATGGATCTAGGTCTTCTCTACTCCATGGTGGCCATTATTTCTTGGGCAAGCTTCCTGTTTTCCTCAAGGAAAACTTCCCAACTATTTTGTTGTTCAAAATTGTGTGTGAGAGTCTCTCTTCCTCACCACAAAAAATGTTTGTGAGTCTATGACTCACCCTGTTTTGTATGGGCCTTTATGAGAACCCGTTTTCAGGTGCTTAGACTGTTGTAATCTTTTTAATCACGTTCTCTTGTTTTTACTTGTCTTACTTTTGTTGTGAACCCATGCTCTCCCTTTTTTTTGTTCCCCCTTACTTCTCTCTTTGTGATGTTTTCCACCTTTTGTCTCTTCTTCCACTCATTCCTTAGGGTTCCTATGGCTTGTTTTCAAACACAACCTATAGTCATACTCCCAAATTCGAAGGGGAAATATAGGTACATCCTCCTATTATTTTTTTCAATTGACTCTTGCCACTTTAGGGACCAAATTTGTCATCAATTACAATTGCTTCAACCACTAATCTTGATCTCCATAACTTATCACATGGCTCTATGCAGTTCAGGTACATTGGTAGATGGTGCATTCAATTTTGCAGGTGTAGGATGAAATGTTGAACAAGATTCCTATTTTCTTCATTGAAACTTCTCCATTCCACCTCACAAGTCCCACTTTACCAATCCCACTTACGATATCATGGCCAATATTCAAGGATTTTTCCTTCTCAGTTAGTTGTCTGATGTTTTTCATTAATCTTAAACATAATTACATCCTTCATAATCATATTACATGAAGTCTTGGCATAATTACAGGTATGGGGGAAAAAAGGGTGTTACAATCAACCACATGATTTTCTTTTCCTTTGATATGTTTAATTTCAAAGTCATACTCACTAAGAAATTCCAACCATCTAGTTTTCCTAGAATTTAATGTTGGTTGTCCAAATAAATGTTTTAGACCACATTGGTATGTTCTTAGCTCAAATATCCTCCCCATGAGGTAATGTATCCACATTTTTAATGCATGTACAATGGTTGCTAATTCTAGATCATGAGTAGCATAATTTCTCTCATGCTCTTTTAATTTCTAGGACTCATAGCATACCACATGATATTTTTTACCGAGGACTCCAATTAGTCCTTCCTTGCATGAATTTGTGCACACTACAAAGTATTCATATAGATCTGCAATTTTTAATATAGACACACTTGTCAACATATATTTCAACTGCTGAAAACTTTCTTCACACTTGGAAGTCCATTCAAATTGCACTTCCTTATTTTGCAAAAAAGTGATTGGGCTTGCAACCTTTGAAAACCATTTTATGAATCTTTGGTAATAACCAACAAGACCTGTATATGATCTGATCTATGTCATAGTTCTTGGCACTGGACATCCTCCAATGGCCTCTCTCTTCTCGGGATCGACTACTATCCCACCTGCTGAAATGATATGCCCCAAGTAATGTATCTTTTTTTGACAAAATATGCACTTACTTAACTTAGCATACAATTTATGATCCCTTAAAACCATTAGCACCATTATTAAATGATTCTCATGATCCTCCTCAAACTTAGAGTAGATGATAATATCATCTAAGAAAACAATTACAAACTTGTCTGGGTACTCCCTAAACACTTCATTCATCAGACACATGAAAACGACTGGGGCATTTGATAGTCCAAATGGCACTACCATGAACTTGTAATTCCCATACCTTGTTTTGAATGTTGTCTTGTTGATATCTTCCTTCCTTATCCTCACTTTATGATATCCCGATCTCAAGTCAATCTCAGAAAATATTCTTGCTCCTTTCAACTGGTCAAACAAATCATCAATCCTCGACAAAGGATATGTGTTCTTGATGGTGACCTTATTTAGTTGTCTGAAATCAATACACAACCTTAAGTTGGCATCCTTCTTCTTTACAAAAGGAACCAGGGCTCCCCAATGTGACACACTTGGGCATGTATACCCTTTCTTCAAAATTTCTTCTAGCTGCATCTGCAACTCTTTCAATTCTAGTGTTCCCATTATGTAGGGTGTCTTAGACATTGGGGAAGCTCCTGGCACCAAATAAATGGAGAAATCAATGTCCCTCTTTGGTGGGAATATTGGGATTTCCACAGAAACATATTCAAAATATCTAAAGTCTAGATGGTCTTCAAGAATTGCTACTTTATCTCTAGTTTCCTCTTCCATGTGGGATGAAAATATTTGACATCCCTTCTTGAAGCTCTTTTTTTTCTCCATGGTTGAAATTTCTCTCACACTTACAACTCTCATAATTCCCTGAATCTCACCCTGTTTTCCTTTCCCATCAAGACAAGTTATTGTCGTGTTGTAACAATCTAGGTCAACATGGTGTTTTTCCAATAAATCCATGCCAATGAGCCAATCATATGAACCTACAGGTATAAATTTCACATCTACCTTTGTGTCTAGTATATTCATGTCTATTGGACAATATTTAACCAACTCATTGATTTTTCTCTTGGTCCAACTGAACTAACCAAGATTTCTTATGCTTACTCCTTTGCAAGTGGAATATTTCAATAATGTTAGAATTTATGTAACTATGGCTAGCTCCATAATCAATTAAGATTGAATTATTTATCTTACCTTCCACTTCAATCATGGGGGGTTTATATTCTTCTTACTTTTTTTCCAAGGCTACATAAATCCTTGGCCCACTTCCTCCCATTTCTTCCACTGTTTCAGCCTCCTGAATGTTGTGTACAATCCTTTTTCTTTCTCCTTTGTGAGGGGATTCCTTATATAAGTGATTCTCATCACATCCCCATCAATTTACAGGTTACTGCCTTGGCCTTTTCCCAAAAGAATATGTCATCTTCTACTTATTTTGGGTTGACTATCCCTACCAATTTTCTTGGGATTTTTTCTTGAAAAAGGGTGGCTTAAAACCTTTTTTCCTTTGATCCCTCTTTCATTTAATCTTGTCATTCCAAGTCTTTTGTAACACTGGGCTTCGTCTTATTTTCTCATAGAGATGTTGTTCTCTCTTTATGAGTATTGGGGTTATCATATTGTATCTTGTTAATGTAGAAAGAGGGTAACCAACTAAGAAACCTTTGGATTTTTACTTTTTCATCTTTTATGAAGTCCACATAATTCAAAGATTCAAAGAACCTCTTCTCTTCTCATACTCATCCACTGTCATGCTTCCCAACTTGAGTTCAAATAACTCTTTCATCTTCCTCTCATATTGATTCTCAGAAAAATATTTCTCTTGGAAATATCCTTTAAACTGCCTCCATGAGACTCTCTTCTTGTCCAAATGATTGGCTTTATTAACCTGATCCCACCAAATGGTTTCCTTTCCTTCCAAGTGGTGGTTGCAATTTTTGTTTCTACCCTTGACGGGTAATCAAACAGTTGGAAATATTTCTCCATTTCCAACTTCTAGGCCTCGACCTTATCTCCCTTCCTATGATCACCATTGAAATTTGATGGCTTGATCTTCTTGATTTCACCTTGCAATATGTCTCCCTCAATCCTTCTCCTTTGTGTTCTAACAAGAGACACACTTGGGATGCTCCTTGTCCCTAAATTGTCATGATCTCTCCTAGTGGATTGCTTTGGGGAATGATGGCGCCTACTCCTACTCCTCGAATTCATGTAATTCCTATGATCATCCCTTCTGTTATGGGATTTGGATGTTGTTACTTGTCTAACACTAGCTTCTTTCTTTGTGTTAGAGTCTTTATTGGCTTGCTTCTGCATCATGTTCAACATTTGAAGTATCTCTTTTGGATCGTTCATAATCTTCTCATTATCATCCCTATAAATCTGCACTTATCTCTGTAGGCTCGTCATAGTTACAAGCTCCTTCTTGTCTCTTCTTCCATTGGACTCGATATTAGCATTCCCCATGCTAACATTTATACCTCTAAATTCCCCCTCATGACTATAGGACCCTTGGTAATATTCCATTGCAAATAATTTTTTGTTAGACAAAAATATATACACCCACAATTTTGGAAAATAATGCATAATTTTTTCTTCCCTTTTAATTCCAATAGTCATCTTCTTTTGAGTTGACTGCAAAATTTTCTACTCAAATTAATTTTCTAGGTTAATATATGGATTATCCCCCTCAATACGTTTCCATCGACTATTCATTTTCCCAATTCTAAGCTCTAAGCAGAAAGTTATGGTCTTCAACAATTTTGACCATTTTCCCTTTTTCAACCCTGCATGCTACAAGTGTCCACTTTCTCTCCCAACACATTTTTAGATACCCAGAACTCAAATATGGCTTCATGGTTGAATTTTAAATTCCATGAGATTTCCATAGACTACTCCTAGGCCCCAAATTGACTCCTGAGCAAGGATTTATTCTCTCTAAAAGAAATATGGTAATGAATTTCACCCTTCACTGTTTAGGCTATAACTTCTTCATACAAGATCTATTTTGCACTCAGAATAGCTCATTGGAAATATCTCATTGAGCTCTTTCATTTTAGATGCATAAAATATGTACTATAATTACACACAATTTTGTGAAATTTGATTTTCTAAAAACATTGTTTAGGCCCTCAAAAATTCCCTACAAGATGAAGACCTTCAAAAACTAGAATTTTCATGAAAATCCACTAATTTACTGATGTAACATTCTGTTAATTCAAACCTACAACCTATCGGAATCATATTATTTTAGGGATCTTCCCATCGGAACAAATAAATTCCCCCCTCTCACAGATCTTTTTGAAATCTAGAATCTGAACACAGTCATACTCTTCTCATAGGAACACTTCCATTGGAAACGAGGTTTTTCTTATCCATTGACCTTTCTGAACTCTAAAATATGATATCCTATTAGGATCATTCTATCGCAATCACCCATCGAAAACCTTCTCCCTGAATGAACCTTCTGATAGCCTTCTTCTGAACACTATCAGGATCCATCCCTTCTGAAGCCATCAAAAGCACTCCTTTATGAGACCATCAGAAACCATCCTCCAGAGGACCTACACTCGAATGCTACATGGCACTCCTTGATTCTCCAATGCATAGTGACATGTCCTCTAACATGGCATGCTAATGTGGCAACTGACTTGGAACTATCTTCCACCCTCAACCCTTCCAGGACAACATGCTTGTCCGATAGATCAAATGGTCAACAATCCTGTCGATCAATGGCCATGATCATCTTAGGTTCCCAAGTTGCACACTTGTTACCTCATTCGGACTAATTTCATCGGAAAGTGAAATTACCCTAGATATTCCCAAATGAACCTTTCATAAGCCACCTTTATGAGAAATATAAAGATTGATATTCCTCGCGTCTGATGGTCCAGATATTTTTGGACAATTAGAAAATCCCAAACTTTAACACTGTCAAATGAGCTTCTTCAGACACCAAAACATGCCCAACCTTTTGAACGAGTCTTTCCTAAACAACTTCTCCACCAGATCTGGCAACTGAGGAAATTGTCGATCAACGAATCCTTTTATTTCAGGTTCATTCCATCGAACTCAACCTCGTGTCCATCTCCAATTATTTTCTGAAACCTTCTTCCCAAAGGCCTATTGAGAATGCCTTGTTTGGACCATATGTAATTGAATCTCAATCATGGATCTTCACGGTCGAATTTAATTTGGGTCATTGATTACTAAACTTCACGACCACCATGAAACACATAAAATTTTGACCCTCCATGCCAAAATCAACTATGCAACCTACAACTTGATGCCATAAAAACTTTTCTTGCCTTCTCTAGAGCACTTAAACTCAAAATATGCTCATAATTTGGGGATTTCACTTCAGTTCACCATTTCTCCCCAAATTCGTCAGAAGAAAAAATATGCAACCACAAATTTGTTCAATTCGTGTTGGCTCCTAGCCCATACAAGCTCAATGTTGAACCTTGATCTTTGATACCAATATGTAACGTCTTCCATCTTAACCAAGGAACATTAATATGTGGAAATACACATAAAATTGAAATCTTCTTCTACTAATTAATTCATGTAGCTTAACAACAACAATTTATACACACATTTAACTAGATCTTGATACCCATAATGAAATACATATACAACATTTTGAATGAACATGAATGCATCTATTAAGATCATTCACACTCGCAACAAATAAACCATTCACATACACAGAGTTAAGCACAACAATTAAACTCATATAATAACTCAGAAAATAGATAAACACTTATCTTTTTAAAGCGTTTGTGCAACCCGCTGCTTGGAAAGGACGTTCCACCCAACCATAAACCTGTTATTCCAAATATCAACAACAAGTCACCCCCGATCGAGGGCTAGGAATCCATAAGAGAAGGGTGCCTCTGACATTCCACTCACATCTCAATATCCCACAATCCACTGGTATTCTCCTACAACTATCCCAAATTTCCTCCAACTATCTTCCTCTTGACCTACCTAACCCAAGGAATGTACCCCTCCACTGCTCCTAGTCCATCGAGTGTGCCATTTGTTTATCAGGGTCTCTCTGGCATAGGTGACCAGAAATATCTCTGTAGGGAACTAAAGGGAACTCACTTCCAGGAAAAACTACCAATAATCAACAACAAACATGTGTTGTTACAGTGAAACCCACTCAAAAGTTCACTCTTCGGGACTGATAACCTAGATCTTCAATTTCTAGCTCCAAAATGCTCCAAAAATTATTCATCATGCTCCAAAATTCACCTATCCTTCTTCCTTCAACTCCCAAGCTCTTCTCCCATATCCTTTGCTTTTTGTTCATGAAAACCTGAATGTCTAAAACTGCTCGTTACTACCCATACAATTTTCCTCTATTTTCCCAAGAAAACTGACTACTCACACTGCCTAATGTTGATTGTAATTCAACCCCATGATCCCAATATCTATGGGATGTGACTTCTCATACCCACCCTCTTACATGCATTCAATTATTGGCTCTCATACACTCAAACAAAAAATAGAAGTTTTCCCCAAATGATAATAAAATTCAAAAAAGTGGGTTTGAATTAATACCCATAAATAATTTCCCCTTGGATCCCTCTTAGGCACTCCCTGGGCATTCCCCCTTTTCTTGTGGATTAATCAGCCCCCATCTCTGTCCATAGTCACAATAGTTGGTATCACATTATATTTATTTAAAATTTAGAAAATACATTTCGCATATTACATCACTTGGCCACAGCCACATTCATATCTACATTATGTATTAATTAAATTGGGGATTAGAATGGGGATGTTACACAATAAGGTTGTACAAGAAATTTATTATCAGGTTTAGAAACACTGAGGCATTGTTGGAAGAAATTAATCCTAATATAGGATTTAAGCAAGGTTCCCCCTATCCCCTACCCTTTTTGGCATATACATTGACAAGTTAGAGGGTTGCTTGAAAGAAGCAAGTTGCGTCAGCTTGACTCTAGATGGTATAGCCACCATCCTTATTCTTTGCAATGACGATATTGTTCTTATTGCAATGATTCCTTATGATCTTGACAAGCAAAAAATTCTCAAGGATTTCTACTCTAGTATGGGTATAATTGTTAACACTAACAAAACGAAGGTTATGATAATTAAATCCAAAAACATCACCTACACTAATTTATTGCATGAGAACAATGACTTGGAGGAAGTGACTTCATACAAAGATCTTGGAATTGATATTCAACACAAGATCAACTAGAACTATAGCATTGGGAACAAGGAAAAATTTAAGGATCTATACTTATGTTAAGTGTAGAAACCTTGACGAATTTTACTAATCCTTAAAGTATCAACTACAAAATTATTAATGATATTTTTCTAAAAATATTCAAATTTCTAATGATTTTATATAGGTTCTAGAAAATATTGGCAATTTATAGAGTAAATAATTTTATCCTATATAATTTGGGTGAATCATTTTAAGAAAAAATGAAAACGTGAATCTCTTTCTTGAAAAAGCATGGAAAATTATCCCATGGGCGAAATTTAGCCCCTAAAATTTTCCTTCAATGGGAAAAGGATAAATGGAGGGTAGAAATATTATTATGGACTTGAAAATAGTTGTAAATCAGTGGACCTTTGGATATGAGACAAGAAGAAACTCCTATTTGAGACTCGTGTTTCTCTTGTTATCTTATATGGTTATGAAGCTTAGGATTGCAGCATCTCTAGAAAATTGTGGAGAAATATAGAGCAAACCCAAAAGTGTTTTATAACTTATAATCTCAAAATTAAAGGCACTACACCTGATCCCATTCTCCTCATAGAAGTTATTTTTTTCCTCACTAAGAGCAATGACTATGATTAGGTACCTAATGTACAAGAACAAGATAAACAACAAGAAGACAAAATGTTTCTTAAGATTGCTTCAAACGCTAGTGAAAACCACCTGAAGCTCAAGCAAGGTTGGCATAAAGATGTCAAGTCTTGGTTAAATCATTAGGGAATAAAGGAAGAGGTCACTTTACAAAATAATGATAATATTAAAAATATTATTACATATAAATTTAAAGAGAAATTGTGGTGTGATAAAGAATTAGAGGATAAAAAAAATTAAGATACTATAAGGATGTGATCAACCTTAATCTAGAAGATCAAAAGTATCTCTCTATTTTTATTAGTGTAAAGAAGAAAATCAACATTGCTAAAACAAGAACAAACTCTCATGAGCTCCATAGTGAAACAGGGCATTTGACAATTCATAAAACATCATGGGTCAAAAGAATTTGTCATATTTGTGACACTAACTAGAGGGTTGAAGAGGAAAAGTACTTTCTCTTAGAATGTCCTGTGTACACCCGCATTAAATCAGAATTTGAAAATATTTGTTACAATACCAACCTTCCTAACCTTTTAACTCATCAAAACTATGATGATTTAGGAATGCTTAAAGATTTCTAAGCACAAAAATAAAACTATAAAGAAAACCGGGTAATTCCTTACCTTTCTTAAGTTCCAATAGACCAAATTGTCTCAGTGGAGGTTAACCACCACCATCATCACCACTTTAATTTAATTAATCTTAATGCATTTAATAGTTGATTTACACTGTGATTTAAAAAATATTAGTTTATTATTAATATTATTAAAACTGTGAAATAGTTTAAGTTTTCTTAGTAAATGAAATAAATGCAAACAATAATCTTAAAAAGAGATTAGATTGTTACTATTATTATTGATGATGATAGTGGTGGTGGTTATTAACATCTAATGAAACCAACTTAGGTTTATCAAATTTTAAGAAAAGATAAAGAATTACTTATTTAACTTTAGGATTTTATTTTCTTTCTCCTAAATCACCATAGTTTTGATGGATTAAATGATTAGGAAGGTGAGTTTTGTAATAAATATTTTGAAATCAAGAATTAATGTGGGTGGACATAGGACATTCAAAGATAAAGTGTTTTTCATCTTTAACCCTCTCAGTGTTGTTGGCATGTTTTTAGACAGAGGCAAAGTATGCGTGTTTGTCATTGATGGCGAAGATCAACACGATCAATAGCGTAGCGATAATGGCAAGATCAGCAGTGTAAGCTTAGAAGGAGGAAAATAGTCAAATCACGACAAATGTGGCAAGATCAGCAGTGTAAGCTCAGAAGGAGGAAAACAGTTAAAGCATGACAAAGGTTTCGTTTCGGAGTTTCGCAGATCGGGAAATTCAAAGGAAAGAGGTTCAAACTCACGATATGTGAAATCTTGATAAAAATCCTGACCATTGGAGTCATAGGACACGTGGAAAGCGATTGGAATTTCGTTGACTTGCACATTGGAGGAGTCAATGGAGCATGGTGTGGGAACTCGCGAGATGCGAGATCACGAAAAGATCTGGACTGTCAAATCATCGAGATCATGGACCATTGATCAGGCATGACGAAGGCCCGTAAAGTTGCGAAATCGCGATAAGATCTTGACCATTGATCCAAGAGGGACATGTGGTGAGGGATCATTGTTTCGCTGAATGGAAAGTCAAAGGAGCGAAGTGCTTGTTTTATTGGCGAGTGGTCATATCTCATGGTCACATTGTCGAGAGCTAGAGAGCAGAGCTAGAGAAGCCAAGCTCTATTTCAGAGTTCGTAACATGGAGAGTCAAGAGGACTCATCACAAAATATCTGAGACGTGAAAGTGCAAAATGCGTTTTCGAATAAGGTTGTGGTCACAGCCAGTGGTTACATCTACGGAAGATGGAGGAAGAAGCTAGTGGTGTTAAGCTCCATCTCAGAGTCTCGGCGATCATGACTTGGAGTATCGAGATCCTTCATCACATGAATCGCGATATGCGAGATCGTGATGAGATATGGACCGTCGGATCATTGGAGATCTTGACCGTTGATCAAGCTCAATAAAGTTCATAAGGTCGTGAAATACGAAGCACCTTTTGGCGCAGCCTATGGTCACCGCCAGTGGTCACGTGAGGGGAAGAAGATAGCGGTGCTAAGCTCCATCTCGGAGTTTCGTCGATTGTGACTTGGAGTGTCGAGTTCCTTCATCACAGGAATGCCGAGATGCGAAATCACGAAATTCAAATTCTATTTAACGCTCAGTCACAACTAGTGGGCATATGAGATAAACATAAAATCCTGCGGATTTAATCCAACAGTGCTGGTTAATTGGAAACTTGATCGAAGGGTTATTGTTTCACCTCACAGGTAATCGATCAGTTACGATTCAGTTAGCAGAACTGAATCATTATTCTTGGACGGTTGGCGATTCAGTTGTTGATGCATTTTCCTGGAGATTCAAGGTGTAACTGAATAGGTGGTATATGATTAAATGGAGACGCAATGACTCTGAAAGGTTGGTTGTTCTGAATGAAAAATGAGTTGAACTATAAGAAAGGGTAAATTATAGTATGCGCAGTGTGAGATAAAACTCATAGATGAGTAACAGCTGAGAAATAGACAGAAACAAGAGCAGAGTTGTAGAACAACTTGAAGCAGAGCAGAATTGCAGAAAAGATAGAGGAAGAGAAGAATTGCAGAATAGTTAGAAGCAGACCAGATTTACAGAACAAAGAAGAAGTGGTAAGAATCGATTTATCTGTTTTGTTGGTTATTCAATCATTTATTTATAATCAGGGAGGAAGGGTGGTGCTAGGGAGGACTATGGTCCTCTTATATTCAAGTTGGTGCTTGAATATTGGAAGTTGTAGCTCTCATCTAGTTGTGGCTAGAAAACAGGGTGGCAAGGTGGTGCTTGGGAAAACACAGAGTTTTCTATATGCAAGTTGGTGCTTGTATAAGTGGAAGTAGGTGCTTCCATCCAGTCAGTGTTGGAACACTCAGGGAGTTGGTGTTTCTTTCTAGTGGGTGCTAGAGAAACAAAAGAGTTGGTGCTCTCAAACAAGTTGGAGCTTGTAAAACATAGGTAGTAGCCTCACATTGAGTTGGTTCTCAAACATAGATGATGTACGGAACTTAAAAGACCGCCTATCATTTCAAAGAAGAAGAGGTTTTCTCCCTTTATGGGTTTCCTCGTGAAAATATTTCTCTGTGTATATCTTATGTGTGACTAATGCTCATTATTTATGTTGTCCATATGTTGTATAATATTGATGATCACTTGAAGAAATATTAAGAATGGTTTAATAGACTTAAAATTGTTTAAGCACAATAACAACTGATTCACCCCCCCTCTCAGTTCTCTTAGTAATTTCAACAATTGGTATCAGAGCTAGTTCCTTTTATTTAGAGGTAGATCTGTAATCTTAAACATGACAAGTCATGAAGGGACTTTAGCCAGTAAGCCTCCTCTGTTTGATGGAACAAATTTTGCCATTTGGAAGGTTAGAATGAGAACATACCTAATGGCCTTAGGTGTTGATGTTTGGGATGTAGTAGAGACTAGATATACAAATCTTGTTGTGCTGGCTTCCAAGGATGATAAGTTAGAATTTAGCTTTAATGCTAAGGGAATGAATGCTATCTTGAATGGAATTACAAAAGTCGAGTTTGTAAAGGTGATGCATCTTCAAACTGCCAAAGAAATGTGGGATAAAATTATTAGCAGCTATGAAGGAAATGAGAAAGTAAAAGGTGCCAAACTTCAAACATTTAGGTTAAAGTTTGAACAACGAAATATGAATGAAGATGAAACAATTAGCAAGTATTTTTTTAAAGTTGAAGAACTTGTGAATTCCATGAAGGGTCTTGGTGAGAAGATTGAAGAATCAATTTTAGTTCAGAAGATTTTAAGATCTTTGCTTGATAAATTTAATCCAAAAGTCTCTGCAATAGAAGAACTAAATGATCTTAAAAATCTGTCCATTGATCAACTCCTAAGAACTTTAACTGCATATGAAATGAGAATCAACAAAGATAAATCCATTACTAGAGAAGCATCTTTTAAAGAAGACAAGAATACTAATCCAGATTTAGATGATATTGAGGCAAAATTTGTGAGAAGGTTAAAGAAAGGATTGGGAAAATATCAAGGCAAGCTTCCCTTCAAATGTTTTAACTGTGGTAAGATAGGTCATTTTGCATCTAAGTGTCCCCATCAGAAAAAGGACCAGAACTATGATGATGAAAAGAAGTACAAATTCAAGAAATATAGTAAAAAAGAAAAGTTTGTGTGCAAATAATGACAATTCCTCAGAAGACATAGATAGTGATTCATTGTGTGAAGACAAAGTGAATGATTTTATGCTTATGGCTATGGGATATCTTGATGATGAGCACATAGGAGGTGAAATGGATGATGAATAAGTTGTGGTGGATATGGAAGGTGAATTAATCAGTGCTTTGGAAGAAATTGATAGACTCAAATGTAAGAAGAGAAAACAAAAATAGTTGTTGATGCAGTTTAAAATGAATGGTGAAAAACCTGATGAAAACTTTTCTCTACTAAAAGTGGAGTTAGAAGAGGAAAAGAAAATAGAAGACATACTGAAACAACAATTGTCAGAGAAGAAAACGAGGTGTGAAGCCTTAGAAGAAGAGATAGTAAAAACCAAAAAATAAATGGAGAAGTTTAAGGCATTGTATCATCAAAATCTGCCAAGTATTAAAGCTTTAGAAGAATTAACTTTCATTCTAAATCAACAAAGGAATCCAAAGTTGAAAGTCGGCTTGGGCTATGAAGAAGGATCAAGTAGTGATCATTCAAGTAATACAGAACCCATCAAGTTTGTCAAAACTACAATCATTGAAAACAACTACTCTGCAGAAATAAAGAAAGAAAATCAGCCACCAAGAAGGAATGAAAGAAAAAGTACCAGAACCGAATCTGTAGATCAAAGAAATAACACAAACAAATTTTCTGATCAAAGAAATCATCAGCATGGAGGAAATCGACTACAACCTGTTTCTAGGTACAAAGGTTTTTTCTATGGTTATTGTTTTTTCTACTCTAATTTTAGTCACAAAGCTATAAGCTGTTCTTTAAGATTTAGATATGAACAATCAAGATATTCAATGAATAAACATCTTCCACAACAAAGATCGAGACAACCAAGCTACAAACAACCTCAGACTATAAATCAGGTTAAGCGTAACAATAGTTATGAGCATAACAATCGCTATGATCTTCTATTTAGTGAACCAAAATGTTACATCTGTCATAACTATGGACATAAAGCTGCAGATTGTCGCTTAAGGAATTACAAGTCAGATTTGATCCTCACTGCTGAAAATGTCAAGGTTTGGAAGAAGAAAGCAGATGACAAGTGTGGACTAGTGTTATCAGCCCAAAGACAAAAGAATCCCGGGTATATTGACAGTGGATGTTCTAAACATATGACTGGAGACAAGAGTAAGTTTCTAACTCTAAGTGAAATCAAATCAGGGAATGTAACTTTTGGAAATGATGCACCAGGAAAAATAAAAGGTAAAGGAATGGTAAGTTTGAGTAATGGAAAAGGGAAAGCTCAAGATGTGTTGTTTGTAGAGGGTCTGAAACATAATCTGCTTAGTGTCAGTCAAGTCTGTGGCCGAGGATGTGAAGTCATTTTTACCTCTAAAGACTGTAGAATAAAATCTGTGAATTCAGGACAGCTAGTTGCAAAAGGGATAAGAACAAAAAATAATGTCTATGTGTTAAAAGAAGAAAAATAAGAATGCCACTTAAGCAAGTATGATGAAAGTTGGATGTGGAATAGGAGACTTGGACACCTAAAATTTGATCACACAATCAAGCTCAGAAACAATGGGGCAGTAAAATATCTCCCGAAGATATCAAAGCCATACGACTCTGTTTGTAAACACTGCTAGATAGGAAAGCTTACTCGCACTCAGTTCAAGTCTAAAAAATTTCCTTCAATAGAAAAACCTCTCCAGTTAGTAGATATGGATTTATGTGGACCATCAAGGAAAGAAGGTATAGGAAAAGAAAATTATTTTATGTTGATTATTGATGATTATTCTAGACTAACATGGGCTGCATTTTTGAAGGAAAAATCTGAAGCATTTGAAAAATTCAAAGTGTTTAAGGCTCTAACTGAGAATCAAACAGGAAAAATATTAAAGGCAGTAAGGTCTGATAGAGGAGGAGAGTTTAGTTCATGGAACTTCAAAGAGTTATGTGATAAACATGGAATCAAAAGAGAGTACACAATTCCAAGGACTCCACAACAAAATGGAGTTGTTGAGAGGCAGGATAGCTCAGTACAACAAATGGCAAGATCAATGATGAATGAAAGGAACATACCTCAGACATATTGGGTGGAAGCAATTCATACAGCTGTTCATATCCTTAACAAAGCTCACCTCAGGCCACATAGTGACATAACTCCTTATGAACTATGGTTTGGAAGACCTGCTTCAATCAAGCATTTTAAAGTCTTTGGGAGTAAATGTTATATCAAGAACAATGATGAAAATATTGGCAAATATGATGACAGGGTTGATGAAGGTATCTTCTTGGGTTATGCTACAAATAGTAAAGGGTATAGATGTTACAATAAGAGGCTGCATAAACTAGTTGATTGTATAGACATAAA